>JANCMC010001518.1:119984-171060 GCA_024363005.1 Charaxes varanes
GGAGAACGAGTATCAAGTTATGAAATTATTATTATCATTGGACTTGAATGCGAGTGCAAATCATACAGATGTTTACAAGTTAGTGAAAAATTGCTTCAGAAAATTCCTTTACGTACCCCCACTATTTATAAAGACCTCTTGAAAAGAACTATGAATAGTGCGACTATTATTCAAAATTTCATTGTCCTGAATATCATACAAGACGACAATCGGCTTAAACTCCACGGTTGTAGTAAGTTCGAACTCTTTTAATGCTGTACATCGTCGAGGCTGATCATAGCACATTTTGATAAAGCGTAAAGTTGAATAGACAAATATTGCCTAACTCAAAAGTGTGTTCCTAATATTCTTTAAAAACAAGTATCTGTAAAATATGTAATCTGTGTTTTCAATAAAAAGTGTTTATGGTTCCTCACTTTCTTACGAGTATGTGATGGTTATGAATTGCAAAGTTTGGCGGGAGAATATTGATGACGGCACGTCAACCAGATAAATAAATTTGCAAAATATGGCGGCTGTTAACCCATGTTAACTATACAGATTACGTACATCAATCGAGATACAGTGGAAATTTTTTACATTAGTACATCTCATTCTTGTTTCTATTAAACATTTTGAAATATATGGAATTATTGTTGGAAAATATTTATCAGTAATCTTTATACATAAAATTTTCATGTACATATATGTCACTGACAACTTAGAATTATTTTGTGTTTAATTGTGCGGTTCCCTGAATATTTTAAATTGACAACTGGACTCGATAGGTGGCGCTGCTCGACGCTTATATTTAACATTTGTTTGATTTCACGTCTGTCGAGTCCGCTATATTAAATCTTTGTCTGACTGATCGCCGTTTGGTATGACTATCTGTCAATCTTTCTGTTTATTCGGTCTTCTTCTTTCTGTTTCTTGTAATGATTAAACCTATTCTGAAAGTATACATACATAGTATTTAGGAAAGTCATGACTCATAACTTCGTCCCGGAAATATCTTCTGTTTCCTCGCAACTATACATAATTTTAAAATATATATATCAATTATAGAAATTCTTTGTAATATTGAAATAATATTCGTAATTTAATATTACTTGTAAATATGAGCTTTCCTACTGGGCTGTTCTTTTTCCAAAATTGGAACCCTTGGAACCCTTACAGTTTCGGTATTTTGTTTTCGTTCTGTCCGTCCGTCCGTCTGTCCGCCCTAAAGAGCCTCTACAATTGTGAACATAAATTTATGAAATTTGGTTCAGTTACTGACGGGATAAAGATTTTCTTTCTGGTATTTAAAAAAATAATAATAATTTTACATTTCCTGGTGGGTCTCATATATGTAAAGCGTACCAGATACGGAAACTTTTTATTTAACCGTATATTGACATGCTCTTGGCCATTTTTATTTGGCATGGAATTATTGCGACAGATTTCCTCCGCTCAATGACACGATTATATATATATATATATCTAGATTATAACAAGGAATTTGTTTCCCATGTTAATTAGCTTTCATGCATATAATGGATAGAGATAAATGTGTAAGTGTTATTGCCGTAAGGTTTCCATTATGGAAAGCTGTTAAGTTATTGTCATAAAGGGCACGAGGGGCCATTACATTTTATAGCTTCAATCCCATCACATGGCGATTTCTCCACAACACGATCATGGCTTGAAGATTTAGATATCTATTAAAATGTCTTTATATCTTAAAAAACTTTTTAGTATTATATAATACATTTTTTAAATAATAGGTGGGCTTAATGGCCGCCGCAGATCGGCCAATTAATGTTTCCTATTTTTGGACTTTGTAAATATAGGGTCTAACCAAATGGCCAAATATACTTACAATCCTTGAAACGCCGAGAAAAAGAATACCTACGTCATAATTTTCTGTTCATAAGATTTAGCCTTTGTTCAGACAAGGCGGGAACGATTTTGAAATCGCGTGGAAACCGCGCGGTTTCTATTTATATATACACCGCTTAATAATCGCCGCTGTCTGAACAAAGTTTTATAGCTAATTTTATTAGATTTGCATACAAATAAGGACGGTTATTTTCATGAGTTGATAAATTACAGTTAAATAAATTTCACAATGATATGTACCGATAAATTCAACGACTGCGATTACGATAACTGGAAATTCCTACAATGAAGTGAAATTGTTAATGCAATGTATTATACACTTGCGTAACGTTTATTTTTGGTATTGTCTTTCACAAACTACTAAAATAGCAGCCTTCCGGTAATTTCAGCCTTTCAAGGGCGTCGGTAATCTCTTATAATTATGCGCTAATTCAAATAAAAAATGTAAAGTAATTAACCTAACTAAGTGTATGAAATGATTCATTTAAAGGCTCCGCAGCTCAACGTAGGACCTGGTGAATGGGTTAATTTTAATGCAAAAATGATATATACTATGCTGATACTTAATATTACTTTTTATCAGATAATTAATATCTTTTTAGCTAAAAATATAATTAGAGGTAGCTACCAGTGCAGAGGGCCTAGCTCGTGCTACGTTCGAGGTAGCTAGGTAAAACTACCGAGAACGTTCGTACGTTCTCGGTAGTTTTACTTACCTTTACGTTCGAAACCTATTCATAAATGAAACATTAATTTTATTTATATAAATATAATTGTTTTACTCAACTTAGTTTCTAAATATTGCTTGAATGAATGAAATAATAACTTGCACGTATCGAATCCTCGACCTTACCTTGCCTTACGTAAAAGTAAGTCAAACTATCGAGAATGTTCGTGCTAGGCCCTCGGAATCTCTCTCACATGAGAACGGCGTGAATTGGCAATGCTGTCACGGCACCTGATGGTATTGTTGTCGCATTTATTTCGGTTTATGAGAGTTCCCGCTGACTTAAACCCTTCTCTAAATTAATGGCCGGCAACTCATTAGTGAGCCTTCTCATGGGCCTCTCATCTCTTCTGTAGCCACTTACGGCCTGATCGTTTGCCCCTTGTAAAACATTTAATAATAATAATACTGGGAATGTTTTAGTTATGTCTTAAATTCTAGAGTCACGCAAGCACCTCGCAGTTTTTAGTCTACTTCTACCCGTTGAACTATGAGGCTCAAATATTTGTAATATCTACAGATAATTTCCATAAATACCTTCTAATTGCAGAGCTTATTAAAATATAATAAAATATGAGTTCTTTCTACTATCGCGTATCGTTAAACTTTAATTAGTCAATTGTATCACAAAATACGCGCCATCTTGTATTAAATAGAAACTAACTGTATTGTTTATATAAATGAAATAAACATCCGGGAGTCCCAACAGAAGTGGAAACGAATCGTCAGAGGTCAGAAGCCCAAATCAATCTAGCCCCATTGATTTGGGCCTCTTGATTGAAAGTTCGCCTCAACCGATCACATTTTACGTAACACTCCCGTCATGCATTCACCCACCTAACTCCCCAAATCAAGCGTGCGTAAAGAAGTTTTACTTCAAATATCTTTTGGGAACATAATTACGTGTTAATCGTAGAGCTCACTTGTCTATGCAGATCTTCTCGACCTGCGGCACCAGCACCTGCAGCAGCCGCATGATGGTCTGCAGCGGCAGGCGGCCGCGCCACGACGACACCCACTCGCCACTGGGCTTCCACTCGCCACCGCCCACGTCGCCTCCTACAGAACCCTCCGACACCCGCAGGCTCTCCTTCTAGAAGTTATTACTTCATGAAAAGTTTTTCTTTATACAGGTGACTGGTGAGACTTTTAGAATATTTAATGACAGAACTCAGTACTCGATTCTCGTTAATAATAAAATAAATAAAAGTAAGTACTCAATTTTTGTTCAAATTTCCTTGAAATAAAACGAAGTGTGACATTAAGTGACGTGGTTAATTTGCTGTTCGAAAAAGCTGGTTCGTAAATGCATTTACCAGCGTAAAAAATCTAGTCAGTTATTAAATAGATTTAATGATGGCTGCCAGTCCAAAATAAGCGCGATATCCATAATAAATAAAATTATACTTCAGTTCAATTTGATTCATGTTTGGCTATACTTTTTAAACAAATTAGTGATTCGAATGAGTGAAATAAGTGCCATGGTATCTGGGCCTGATTAAGAGAGGCCAGTACTAAAGTATGAAGGGAAAACGGATCGTTATCGTGCATCCACGCTAGATGCGTTCTACATGCGTTCCGTAAATAATCAGTTTCTCGAGTATCGTATATGTCTCTCTAGTCACCCTGTATATATATAAATATTTAAATAAAGAATATTAGGAATATTTTTGTGATATGCCTAATATTGCAGCTAGCACTCCAGTTAAGATTTTTTGTAGTACAGGGTACTTCGATGAAATTTCTTTCCATCTACCTAATTAGAGTGATGATTCATTTTAACTATTAATAGCAATACTTACATGGGCTATACTCTGTGTGGTCTCATCATCATCGTCATCGTCATCTCGATGGGTTTAAATTTTAATTTCCTCAGTAAACACTAATACAACGATATTAATTAGCGAACATTTTACTTGTGAAACAATTCCTAGATCAGGTCTGGTCAACAATTGTCGACAAATCTTTAGATTAATGTGAAAACAATGTTGTAACAACAACTTTTTGACACAACCCTATAGTAAAATACAAAATACTCGTACGTGTGTTAATAAATCGTTTAGCATTGGTGTGCGTGAGGGTTTAATGAAATAATTTAATGTTCATACATATTAATAATGCATATCTTACAAAAATATCAGCATTCGCACACTCTCCTCTATACAAACTATAGTTGTGTCAAATTTCATAATCTTCCGTCCGCACTATTTTCGAAAAATGGAACCGAAAGTTTTCGCTTCACGTATTATTATATAGATTTTTTTTTCAGAAGCTTTTTTACATAACTAGGGACAAACAATAGGAGTTATGTATGGTTCGCAGATGAAATGCCGGTGTTTGAAGTATGAGTATGCTTTTCGCAAAAGCGTTATTGGTGAAACACGTGCATTAACGATGTAAGAATTTATTGTGATATTAATGATGTTAAATACACGTGCTAACGATATATACTGGGGCACTCTAATAAGAGGTTCTTGTTAACTAGCAACGTAGCGTACAGTTGAAGGCTAAATGTTCTGGGATTTCGAAATCAAATTATTATTAATTGTATTAACTGTCACAGGCGCGGATCCACCACGATGGGCATGCCCACCATCCTAATAGATTTGTCACGTCACACGTTAATAAGCTCGATGTCCCAAATTTTACCTTTTTATACATTTTGCCTATAAATAAATAGAATAAATTATTCTCCTCTTTGCTCATTTGTGAAAAGGATTTTTTTTTTAAATAAAGTGGGAAAGAAAAGATTTTCCACACGGCGAGTTAAACCTGCGATCATCGGACCACTGGTTGGAATTTTTATCACTACACTAAGTCCGAGGGCATTTTTTTTACTTTCTGAACGCCTAGCCATCTAGAGTTTCCACTTCGGGTACTTTATTTCCTAACCAAGAATAGAATCATATAAATCGGTGGCGACGAATTGGCAATGCCACTTGTTAGCCGAAAACCCACCACCCTCCGCCTTTTATGAAGGCTGGATCCGCGCCTGACTGGGTATTCAAATTCAGAAGGTATTTTCTTTAAGAAGATTTTTACAAGGTCTTTTGAATACTATATGCTTTATTTTTTACTTTAATTTTTTTTCTTGCTTTATTATACTTGAATTTTATGTTTTAAATATGCCAAATATTTCTATGTAAAATACTGTACTACTAGAAGGCTCGTAACTTTTGTACACCTTGAACCTCTGCGCCACCTTTAAATTTCCTCCTTACGATTTCCATTACACTCCAGAGGACTAAAGAAAGAAAGAAAGAAAGAATGATAGCAGAAACAATAACAAAATAACAAATTAAAAAAAACTTACAATATTTTTATTTTCTTCTTTACATCTATCCTTACTGTCTGCGCAAACATACAGAATAGGTGCTCGGAGCTCTAAAGTTATAGCTGTTCAAGATTTTAAGGTTATTTGATCAAAAACAAAATTCAATCAACCAACTAAACAAACGGAGCCCTCGTCATATAAAAGAGGGGCATCAAAGTTTCGCTTACGCATTTCGCTTTGAGCGATACTAATACTACAGTTTGTCTAAAAAAATAATATTGCATTCGAAATGGTTCGCCGCAAACACTCGTCGAAACTGTTTTTTCGAATCTATCTCTTTGTGCTTAGGCTAGTTTGTAGCGCCAAAAAATCTAGCAACACAAAGTCTATCGTATTTTCATTGTTGCACGCCGACCGAGGGAAAAATAGAGCACAATGAAAGTGGCCTGTTATTGCTGAATAAAGCATACCTAGAACATATCTTTCGTAATTTGAATCCTCATAGCTTTGATGGAAGGACCAAATACCCTTGTAGTCATAGTATTGCCATCCTTTACGGGTCATTATGGAACGGGAGCGACTCTGTTTCAAATAGCTTGAGTGACAACTTAAAGAGCCTGTGATGAGGTAGCGGTGACGATAAAGCACTCGTGCGGATGTGATGGACTCGTTAGAAGAGGGATGGATGTTTTTAGTACAGCCACGGCTTGAAGCATTCTATTCCTTAATCATACGGCAAATTATAATAGGCGTCATCTAGCCTTTTAAGACCATTTAATTTGCGCCAAATTCCACAAGAGTTATTAGAATCAAAGCGCGTATTACGCTAAGTAATGTTATTCTTTTTTTATTATCTTTACTGCACTAGTAAAAAAAAAATTGTACCATTACCACAGAGGTACAAGAAAAATAAAGTGCAACAAAATATTTAACAAAAAAATAAAAACAAACCTATCTGTGGTATAAATATATATAAACTATTTTATAACTCATTTGCGCGAGAAGGAAAATTTGATTTATTAAAAAGTGGCCCTTGTAAATGTGTGTAAATGTTCTTTGAACTTCTAATAATATTTGCGATGTAAACTACTGCTGAGAAGGGTTGTTAAGCTATTTGGGAAGGGGAATGGGATTGGCAGGATCAGTCCGTCCGACGGCGTCCACGATCGAAGACGCCGCCATACCGTTCCTGTATCATCTGTCCGTAACACGTAGGATATTATTATTTCTCGATTTAAATATTTTTAAATTTAATACAGAAAGGTATTTCAAATTTATGACAGTTTTATAAATAAGATGAAACTCCAATTTGCCTTCTGTACACTGCCTCGACGCTTCGTTCTTACAGCTAAATAATTGGTTCTCGGCTCTTCGATTTATGCATTTCAAATATTTCCCACGTAAATTGTTGTAACCCCAAATTCCCAACTTCACATTAGAGCGTTACAAATGTGTAAATTGAAATGAAATTGTCATTATATAACACACTAGCTGTGCCCGCTACTTTGTCCGCGTGAAATTAGTTTTAAAAAATATATTCATTTTTAGCGTTATCATATATAGCCTATCTCGATAAATGGGCTACCTAAAAATTAAAAAATTTTCAAATCAGACCTGTAGTGCCTGACATTAGCGCGTTCAAGCAAAAAAACGAACTCTTCAGCTTTATACATTAGTATAGATATAGATTTGTGTATACAATTATATATTCAATAATGACGATTGCATTATTGTATACAATAGTATATCAAAAACTGACTGTTATATTATTATTTAGTTATAGAAATAGTCTATAAGTTTGTTCTTGATAACTGAACTGCGGATGGTGCAACCATTTTCAAGTTTTAATTCCTTATACTTGTACAAAATACGGAACTAACTCTCTACAAGCTTCCACAATTTAATCGGGTTGATAGTTCTAAGAATTTGCTCCAGTGAACTAGCTGTATTTCACATGCGGAATAGACATTCTCTTGCAGTTTTCCTCAAGGATAGATTTCAAGAATTTGTTTTATTTGCGGGGGGATCCTCAAGGAAATGAGCATACTCATTTCTCAAATGCAACGCATCAGCGAGCCTTTTGGTAGTGCAGTTATGTACGAAAAAGTATATTCTTAATACCCTTAATTGGAGGTAGGTAGGTCTGCAGTCGAACTGAGCCGGCGCGTTGTACCAGTACCTCTTTCTTACATAAGATCGGCGTGAAGTGGCGGCAACGCTGTCACGTCAAGTGATGGTATTAGTGTCGTATTTCTTACGGTTTGTGAGACCTCCCGATGGCCTAATCTCGTCGTCATTAAATGCCTAGTTTTCTGGTGGTGCAGATGTACATGGGCATCGGTAGTCACTTATGTGAACCGCCTGTTCCTTTGCCTCGCATATTACAACGATATATTATCAACCATCAGGAAAATATGCAATTTACATGCATACCACAAACTTTAATACTCCTTGAGTGGCATAGAAAGTGATAAAAAGTATTTTACACATAATGAATATATTACAGTAACATGACCATATAATCGAAGAGTATAATAAAAGTAGTTAAACAAGCAATTAAACGCAAAAGGTTGAACAAGAAATTGTAAGAGGTTAAAACTAATTTCCTCGGGAAAATATATTCTGTATATTAAATTATACGTTATATTTAGAATTGGTAATATTTTTTTTAACAGTCATATCCTCATTACCTCTGCAGTTAAATATTATGTACGTATACATTATTTATATAATAAATTGTAATCTGCGTAGGACCTTACTTAGTAATGAAAGATTTTTTTTTTAAATAAGCCTGAATGGACCAGCATCAAACAGGAGACTACATATATACATACGACATAGCTAAAATTAAATTTATTTTAAATCCAATTCTTTGAAAAATTATTACAATACTTAAAGGACCATACCCCCCTAATTTTAGTATGACAGCAGATAAAATTATAGACCCTGACATTGGAGCCTGAAAACATTAATAAACTTCTTTACACAAGTTGCTGAAATATTAATATAAAATCTCATTTGTTATATCGTTGTCATGCTTTAAGCCTATAGGTATCATATAGAAATGTAATGAATGTCATTCCATTTCACGAACGCATTCAACTGCGTAATTTTTCTTTTTAATATATTTCAAAGCTGCCCAAGTACATCATTCTCTTTTGAACAGATCGTGCTCTTTATCTCCTTAATTTTGTTATTTATAGGGGTGGGGAAAGGCGCAAAATGTCAGAACCACGTCGTGGAAGGTACCCCAGTAAATCAGATGAGGGGTCGTTAATTGTGAAAAATAATATTTTTTCGCCGAAAACCTTCTGAACGACTTAAAATTAAGCCGTGAAAGGAATTTTTAATACTCATAATGAACCTGGGGGAAGCCGGCATGTTTTTGTTGATTAATTGATAATAATATCCTGGTAATAACTCTGCTCTCTTTGTATCGAATTAAGCGATGTACCTTCCTCCTTTTAATGAAAGAAAGGAAAATAAATGTTTTGATGCTTTTGAGGACACGTTTTACATATTATTCTTCTTCTTCCTGTCGTTATCCCGGTTAAGTACCAGGGTCCGCTTAGATTGCAGAGGATTTGGCTGCGGGGCGAGTTAAGATGACCGATTGTTTGCTCTTCACAGAATTCTCGCGTAAGTGGGCAGTAACTCATTGGAGCATATACGTATTCTGGGATGTCACTTACTCCTTGTTTTCGTTTTTATGTCGAAAGTAAAATCACTTTTAGACGAAGTGACTTTATGTTATTCGAATGTATGTGCTTATTTATAATGCAAAAAAGTCGATTTTCCAGGGGCGAAATGCTTTTCGTTTCAATTTTTCATATGTTGTATACAGTGCCAGTTTTTATATTTGTTTTTTTAATAAAATCTTACATACATCTACAAGATTGTAATAGCAACTATTACAACAATTAATGATATAACATTGAAAACATTTAATTAATAGTTTCTTTTCTGAGGTAATCCGAATGTTTTGTTTATTTATTTGTCAAAATTTGTATCATATTACATGTACTTATAACAATATAGCTATATTTAAATATACTTGATAGGAAAAAAAAAATTAACAATCAGCTATAGAGCCTCAATAGCTCAACGGTGTAAGGTACGGACTGAAATCCGCAAGGTACCCGATTCAAACCGCCGTTGGGGTATTGTCGCACCCACTCCTAATACAAGCTTTAAATTTAAGCTTAGTAGGAGGGGAAAAAGGGAATATTAGACATAACTAAAAATTATTCCTAATATTCTTTTAAAAAAATCTTCATGTGATCAAATGTTTGCAACTACATAAAATATTACATCTATAAGAAAAGAACGGCGTGTATAATTTTAGTTAAATATAACCATTGAAGCTTATAGTAAGAGCTGTGATAAATTATTATCATGGGCTAATTCACTGGGTTCGCGAGTGAGAAATAAGGCCTACTCCTTCCAAAAGTGACTAAGATGTACTTACTCACTAACCACTCCCTATTTGTAAAACAAGTGAGAAGTTAGTGAGTTATGTAGCAGAATATAGTTTCATATATCTTATATTAGACACATTTCTAGAGTTAACTTATTCTTAAATCTTCTTCTTCTTCTTTTTAGCGTTATCCCGGTTAAATACCAGGGTTCGCTTAGATTGTACAGGATGTAGCTGTGGGGCTAATTAAGATAACCGATTGCCATCTGACGTCATCCTCGGAATCCCCACGATTTTTACTACCTTACGACAAATATCACAAAGTGACAGTTTTAGGTGCCTTTCGAAACACGGAGGAGGTTGGATATCGAATATAAACCAGTGCTAGAATGGGTCACCCATCTATCACCCGGTCGCAGCCAGAGCAACTTAACTTAGCGTGTCGATTTCATCGACTTTCAGGCAAACTTTCAATTTTTATTCTTTCAAAATTCATTTTTGCGACAAAAAGTAGCTATGTCTCATCTCCAAGGTCTATATTCCCTTTACTAAATCGGTTCAGCAGTTTAGGCGTAAAAACTTAACAGACAGAGTTACTTTCAAATTTATAAAATTATTAAGGTCTACTAAGAGGAAAGATTTTTACTGTTTTTTTTTTTGCATTGAATAGGCTGTGTGTGTAACTACTGGACCGGTTTTAATAATTCTTTTACCGTTAGAATCCTGGATTATCGCCGTTATTTTCTTATAAAATGAGCGTATTATCTTCCTCTGAAAGTTCCCTCGAACCTGTGTTCAACCCTAAAATCTATTCTATCCTTATACTGAATTTCATCAAAATCGGTTCAGTCGCTTTTCGTCTCAGCTGAATTTACTATAGTTTAATGTTCATCTGTTTACAGCAGTCTATCTCTCCTCTGCAAGCGCATCCTCTGCGTACTTCTGCAGCCTCTGGTCGCGGTGTCGCTCGCTCTGATATTGTATTCACGGGTTCTATTCCCGGAGGAGGGAATTTTGGCAATGTACGGCAGGGGAAGGGACGCGGCCATGCAGGCTGTGATGTTCTCTATTGTGGACTCCATGGTGGGTTTTTGCATTTAATTTTTGTTGTATGTAAGGTTTATATTTAGGACTAGCGGAGCAAACAGACGTTGTCTTGCCCGAATTTATATACATTTCACATAGTTAAGCATAAAGGCAAACTATTTCATCACAAGACTCCACATGTAAACATTGTTGGTTGTGTGATATCAATTTTTTGTAAATAATGTAACATATACAATTAAGGATGAATTCATTTTAAATGTGTGCAAAGTGATAGTGAAGTTCATTGACATATTAGCTTCCTTTATAAGAATTATTTATGTATCTTATTATTACTCAGTCTTTGTTGTTTTTTTTACTTTTCTCTAATAACTTAGTGGTACTTTTATGCCGGTTATAGATACTGCAAAGAACTCAATCTCATCACTGTCTTTGATGAAACTGCAAAATCGATTGGTTAGTTTATTATAAAAAGTGGCATAATTTTTTGTCTGACTTATGGGATAATTTCAATACCTTTAAACAACTATATGGCATAGCATCTGAGGGAGTGCTGGAAGGGACCTTCAAGAAAAGAGCATACTTATCTCATGCCGGAGCCAGACATAGCTCAAAGTGTTTGTACATTTTTGTCCTCAAAGTTTTTTATAGGACCATCAGGTACCTTTGGCGTTTGAATGGATGTCTACTTTTTAAAAAAAAAAACATAATTTTCAACAGTCTGTCTTATAGGCAAAGATTCGAACCCAGAAAACACGGCTTCGTTATCGTTTTCCGTTATTCTTTGCTTTTGAACCATCTCTGAAGTAAAGCAAATGAAACAAGACAAATAGAATTCAAAATGGTCCAGCCGGTTTGTTTTAGCGAGACTAACAAACAACGATTATTTTTTTTACATATATGAGTTTCTGGTTGTACCGTCGTAATAATAAAAGAAAACAAAAACTATCACGCATTTATTATATCCAACACACTAGCAAATTAAGTATTCTATACTATAGACAATATAAAACAACTAGAGTTTCTTTTCACACACATCACTTAATCTATATTTAAATACACTGTCCTATTCTAAACTTCACACAGCACTATAGTCTTGTTTTAATCGCGTAGTTATCGTATAGCCAGTCCCAGAGGCGCATTCTCTTGGGCTCTGGGTTCACTTTCATGGTGAAGTTCTGGGTGATGTCAAGGTAGTTCATGTGGTCTGTGTCGTTCACGGGCAGCCATTTAAAGTCCAGTACAGACTCGAAGTCCGCTGGTGGAGTTGGATCACTGAAAGTAAAAAAAAAAGATTAAGTGGCAAGTTCAACTAAGCGATTGGTGGTAGATACAAATAAAATACTGAGTATGTATAGAAGATGAAGATCTAATTGAAATGAAATGCACTATGATGCGTGACAGTTGGGCTATAGTCCTAGTGCAAACTTAACGCTTAATTAAAGGGGAAACCCGACATCCTTTTCGCAATATGCTTAATTAGTACTTCTTTATTTTATAATATAATTAATTATTCTTCCCAAAAAACGATGGTGACACTCCGGGAATCTATCATATCAATAGACGTGAAAACGAATTGTCTGATCTGTCGGTAACGGTGACTTCAAAGTCAAGTCAAGTCAAGCGATCGGTGAACATGAAGCGAGTTCCAAATTTTTTGTTAATGTAAGTAGTACACACATATACACAGTAAAAGTGTATAGCTTATGGAAAGCGTTCTCTGACGATGAAACGAAGTCAATGGATTTTATCCCCGTCAAAGAATGTCCAACGTGTCTAAAGAAGTTTTCATTAAAGAAAAAAAAAACTAAACATAGGTTGTAAAAAACACCTGATTAATTACATATTACATCTATAAGTATACATACTATATGTAACGTGCGTTGAGGCACATCGGAAAGTCAGTGTAGTGCTGTGCTTTGGTGGCGGATTCGGTGGTGTAGCTTTCGGTTTGTAGAATTGCACCGATTTTCCCTCATATTCATTCGCGGATTAAAGCAAAGTAGTTTAGTATTTCCTGCATGTTAATTGGTTCTGTCATTTATAGGCTAACTTTTATTTTGTTGTCTATGTAAGTGTTTTTAACATAGTAGTTTGTGCCTATAATTAAGGTGACACTTTAACATGATTGTTATAGCTAGTTTTTAAGATATAATGTATGAGTGTTTACTTTGTTTGTGTAACGTATCGAATAAATAAATAACTATACTGGATTTGAGGCCGGTACTGCGTTTCTGACTAAGGTGAGGGAAAACCTTCTTCCATTCTACTTTCCTGCAAAAAATCTCCGAAATATCAAAACAATTTTAACTCATCTCAAAAACAAAGATATTTTCAATGCAATTTTGTATCTGTATATGTATACATAAATGAGAAAACTCAACTTTAAATAAAGAAAGATGTAAATTTCCCATCCAAATTGAAGGTGGCGTTATTTTGTTCACTAATAAGATTGTACAAAAAGATTCACTCTTGTATTAAAGATATATACATACAAATATAATAGATGATTCTAGAAAGCCCCGGAATAGCTTTTTATAATGTAATTCGTCGTTAATCAAGGAAGCAGCAAAATATTCCTTTGTGTAAACATTGAAAATATCTTATGTCGAATTAGTTCAAGCGCAAAATGAAATGCCGACGAAATTGTGCTGCTATACGTAGATAATTATTTATATTTAGTTAACTCGTACAAAGAATCATAAAGGACGAAAATATCACGCCGGAAGCAATTTGAAATTTGCGACACACATTGTACCTACCAATTTAATATAACATACTTTTATCCGAGCATAACATTTTAATGAACGCTTCAATTTTCGTGTGTGGGCGTTTGAAGGCGATTCGAACGCTCAAAATGGTGTTAAATGTTATTAAATTGCTCGCAAATAAAATGTTTTCGTATTCAACTATTCCTATGAGAATTACGCAAAGTTGTGGTCGGTCTGACAGCATTTATTAAACTGACTGTAAAATAACTTTATTATTTTACGGCAACTGAATTTCATCGTGGGACAGCGTGTCAGAAATCTAAATACAAATAACATTGCAGAATGTTACTTTAATTTTTCCGATATATAAGAACAAAACCTTCAACGTTACCAAAATTCATATGGTGCTTTACCAATTTGGATGACAGCTCCTTGTTAAAGAAAATTTTGCTAAGGGTTATTATTAGAAATTAACATAATGTATCACAAGCAAAAATAAGCCTTATAACTAATTGACGTGCAAACGACATTCGACATTACCGTGGCAAACCAATTTTTTGTTCGACTATACCTTTGCACATATATCTTCTGCTAATTTTTTCTTTACTTTCGTTATTGGTTGTCTAGACACTAAAATCATATAAGCAAAAAAGGTTAAAGATAGTTTTATCTGTTCTCTATTATCACTGTTGGAGTAAAGAATGTGTAGTCCTAAGAGGAAAAGTTCTACCTTGACTTTAGCTATGACAGATGACAATCAATAGCTTATTTTTAATCAACCTTTATACCGTTGTTTAATTAAAATTTTAAAATTAAAATATTCTTCAAAAGACCGCTTCAAAATCAAACGCTTTCGAATATCATATCTGCTGTCGCCATAAATGTTTTACATGCGCGTAAAAAAGTCACACAGCGCCGTCCGCCATGGTTTATACGGAATTACAAATGGCGGCGTAAATTTACGATTTTATGTGGCATTTATGAAGATATTTTGCATATGCGGTCTCAATCTTATGCCCGTATGACTCTTAATGACCACTGTTAAGTGAGGTGATATTCACTGACTTTTCTAGAACGCACTTTTTCGTTTTATTTTTAACAAACACATTCACAATTGACATCTGTATTTTATTGTCTATAGCGTTGGTTAACTTTATGTGTGTAGTGATGTATATATCAGGAACAGCATGAATCTGCTTTATCCTAAAGCAGGTAATATTGAAAAAAAAATTTGACATTTAGAGTACCAACTATATTTACAAGCTAATTACGAAACCTATCGAGGTTTAGAAATAAGTTCTTTAAATGTGATTTTTTTTAATATAAGCTATCCAACTTATTGGTAGCATGACATACTAAAACCCAAAAGATGCTTTGTGATAACGTTGTGGCCATTTTTACAACGAGCTTGTTGACCACTTATCTCCAGCTGGACTTTCTGTCCGTCTGCTCCTTTACTATGTATGTTTTTTTAAATAAAAGACGAGAATATTAGGTACTTGAAGTATTTAAAAAAATCTTAGCTTCCTTATTAACCTAGTTAAAAATGCTATAGCATCTAGGACCATACGCCCCAATAATAAAAAATAATAAAAATATCCAACTGAGTTTGTTCTGGGCTCATTTCAGACGGGCGCGAAGGACCGTTGGACGGACTTTATCGAAACTTCGACACAAACCTCCATAGTTCAGAGTTTACGAGACGCTGAAGACCGAAATAAGTGGAGGCGTATTGTAGAGGCTGTTTTAGTCAAAGAAAATGCAGAGTTATCAACCAGGACCACTCTGACAAGAGTGAACAACTAAGGAGATATATACGATACCTAGAGCAAAATCGCAAGTTAAAACATTTTTATCTGTCTGTCCGCCTGTTCCTGGGTAATCTCCGAAACGGTTAGACTGATTTGAACGGGACTGTCACTGGTAGATAGCCGATTTGCGCACAAAAAATGAAAACCCCCAAAACTTAACAAAAGCACTGAATTCACGCGGGCGAAGACGCAGGTAACAGCTAGTTCAAAATAAATCCATAATGTTCAAGTATCAGGGTCTTTAGGTGCAGTCGGTTTCTTAAATGAAATTCCTTTTGGATGTTATATAATGACATTTTATAACATCGACAAAAGTTCAACTTTAAATCATTATAAACAATAAAATTTAGTTATTTGACACAGTCGTACTATATAATACATTAGGATAAGTTAGAATTAAATTACTTATTATCTATACATTGTAATTTTATAAAGTAGGTACTTTATTTATGTATAAAATAAATAAATAAAATGAAAAAACAAAAGCAATCGATCGATGTTAGTTCTTGCTTCAGCTCCTTTTAATCTTGCGATACCGTTCAAGTCAAAGTCGTTTCGAATGAAACTCCATTGAATCGAAACTCGATTTTGTCAAGAGTAAGCCAGCTTTTTGCGAAACTACCCTTCGTATTAATTAAATTGTTTTGTACATTTACGCGCCCAAAAACAATTTATTAAATCACTAAATCACAAAACTTTTTTATTCGTATTGTTGTTTTTGGGGACACAAGATCCAATTGGCGAAATTGACAAATATTCCAATTCAAATGAAAGGAAACCTTCCTTCCTTCCCTTTCCTCAGCTCGATGACGCCCACTGCTGGACGTAGGCCTCCTCTATTGACTACCAAAGAGCTTTATTTTGTGACAAAGGAAACCTTACGTAAACAATAGTAAAAACCACCTGATTTTAAACTAGCGTCCGGCCCCGGATTCGCAGGGGAGCAAAGTTGATATGTTTATATATTAATACGTAAAGCGAAAACTTTAGGTACCACTTCAGAAAATTTGCGCAGACGGAGGAATTTGGCACAATTGTAGTTCTTATAGAGGAAGGTGTGCAAATGCTAATACTGATTTAATTTATTATTGATATGCCATATTAATACATTAAATTATTAAAATAAACCCACACGCACACCAATGCCACACAATTTACACTATTTACACACACGTGTATTGGTTCATCATCCAAACCGTAATCGTGAAAACCGTATTTTATATTAATAGACAAATTTAATTTTTCTTTGAATAAAACAATGTAACATTTATTTAGCATAAAAAGATTTGTAGGCGAATAATATAATCTAAATAATATAATAATATAATCGACTAACCGGCGATCTCTAGGAGATACAAATAAACCTTCCTCTTGAATCACTCCGTTTATTCGTAAAAACCGATGTCGTAGATTAAAACATCCAACCTTAGAAGAACGGGAGGCATCCAGGCGCTCTTAGCACATAAATGGTGAGGAATTAATATGCTCTTTTCATGAAGGGCCTTAAGTTGTATCGATTCGAAAATACCGGAGCTGGTAAGTGATTCCACAGAGAACTTGATCGATGCTAGAAGGTCCTAAAAAGTCGTCTTTTTCTGTTTTTTTTTTATTTTTTCATATTTGTCAAATTTCTTTTACGGAGGAAGGCTATGATTATCGCAACACAGTTGTTACTTCTGCGGGATCATCGTTTCCATTTGTTGTGTACTACCTATGTTGTTTCACAGTTTCTAAAATAAAATAAATAAAAAAATATTTTTGCCCAATTTTATGAGGGTCTTTAATGGACTTTGCCCTACAAAATCCTGGCAAAAAACTAAAATAAAAAAGACAACTCTTGGCACTTTTAATTGGCAAAACTTCAATGATCGGACATTTACTGATGTGTATAGAAATGGCCATCATCGTACTGATATACAGAGCTGCTAACGTTATTTATAAAACTGGGGGAGGGTGTATAATGGGAGTTATGATGGAGAGCGCGGGAACGCTCAACATCCTTATTACAGGACGAGGGGACTGATAAGCAAATAGTGGGTAACACATCATTTCAAGGTGACGTGACATTTATCTGTGCCACAGGAGCTGGCTACTTAGCGTTTGTTTACTGTTTTGCAGCTGTACTGCAGTATTTTTAAATAAGAGAAGATAAGAGAAAAAGCAGAAGTAAGAGAAAAATAGTGGTGGGGCGCCTTTGGTAAAATTTTTTTGCTTCGATTTTACTACTCACTTTACGAATGGCATTCGTAGACTCCATATCATGCTTCGGTTTCGAAGCGAATCGGGGTTTTTTTGTTACAAGGGGCAAACAAGCAGGCGGGTTACGTGAGTGACTACCCACGCCTATGGACATCTGTACCACCAGGAGGCTAGCAGATGCTTTCCCGACCTTTAAAGACGAGATTAGGTCACTGGAAAGTCTCACAAACCGAACAAAACGCGACAACAATACCACGACTTGACGTGACAGCATTGCCACCACTTCACGCCGATCTTATGTGAAACAGAGATACTGGTACCCGGATTCGCCGTCCAATTTGGCTGCAGACCAAAAGGACAGCAAGCGCGGCGCTATCTCTAATTAGACAGGACAAAGGAAAGGGATGGAGTAAATGGATACAAAGCTAGATGGAGAGGAAGGGTGCCGATACATCTATCACAGACAATGTAGGGGGATTAACAGTAGTAACTAGGGTAGTCCGGAATCGCGTACCCGTAGTGGATCTGACCAGCTATCGGACAGATAAAAAGAAAAATCGACCCCCAAATTCAAAAAATATTATTCTTGGTTTCAGTGATGTAGTGGATTTTAACAAAGTAATTTTTCCCTGTTTGAAATGAAAAAGTGTGATTTACCTGATTAGAAAATAACTATGGATTTTGCTTTGTTCGCCTTTGAAAATATACTCTTTTATTCCTAAGTTCCTAGATCGTATTTGTTCGGCAAATGTAGAGCTGGCAACTGATTCGATAAAGATGTGGAGCGGGATGATAAATTGCGAGATTGTAGAGTTCTGGATGTTTGTTTTGTTTTTTTTTTTAGAAAGAATTTTAGGAATACTATTTAGGTATGTCTTATAATCCCTTTTTCCCCTACTACTAAGCTTAAATTAGAAAGCTTATATTAGGAGTGGGTGCGACAATACCCCAAGGGCGGTGGGGTTTGAACCGGGTACCTTGCGGATTTCAGTCCATACCTTATACCATTAAGCTATTGAGGATTTCAAAGAGATAGGGTGAAATTTCGAATTCTAACGCTATATCCTGTGGTGAAAGTCAGTCGCTGTTATATGTCCGGAACATTTATGACGTCGCACCCAGTTTTCGCTAAATACAAACTGGTTTCGCTATACAGAAGCTTTTCGCTAAATTTGAGCGCAAATTTCGAATTTAAGAATAGATCTTTTGAAAGGTTAGACTACTGGCTGAGACCCATGGACAAATAAAGATACCAGACGGCTCTGACTTATTAACTTAATTTGCAGAATCCGAGCGCATATCTTCGAAAATTTCGATTTAAGTTTTGATGCTGCCATTTTTGAAGTTATTATTTTTTTTCTTCAATTTTCATAAAGACAACGCAAGACTAGAGAGCATAAAGGGAGTAATAAAATTTATACACAAGAAACTTCATTATATTCTTGTAAATTTAAATGATAAGCAAGCAGCTGAGACTAGAAGTTAACTAGATTTAGTTAGGAGTGGTTTTATGATTAAAGAATGAAGAATTTAAACAACATATAACAAGCGTGACATATAAAATTCATAACGTAAAGTACGTCACTTAGAAATTTGCAAACCTTGGTGTTAAGTTCATAGTCAAAAATGAAGTTGATAGATCAAAGCGTGCATTACAGTATATTTAAATGGGATATAATTATCTCAACTGCTTGAATGTTTTTATTTTTGTGTAAGGGGTTCAAGAGGTCGATGCCTAATCAGTGGCCGGCGTTTGCGCCGGTTGCAAGGTTAAGTAGCTCTTACCGCGGCTGAGTTGATAGATGGGTGACAAATTCGAACTGGTTTTTAAATAGGTCAGTGGGAGTTAAGGCACATCTCACGACTAGTATCACTCAGTGACATTAATCGAGAACCACTGTTTTACGTGCCTTCTGAAGCACGGAGGAGGTCGTGTATTTGAAAGCCCGAGTTAGTATGGGTCACCCATCTATAACCAGTCTGTGGTAAGGGCTACTTAACTTAGCAATCGACTCAAATGCCGGCCACTAATTGAGCTACGACCTCCAACATAATAGGTGTAATATTGTCATTTAATATTGTTGGTGGCTCCGTTTCTCCTGCAACGTAAGTTATCACTGCAAAGTTATATCTGTAAACCAAGTTTTCTTTAAAATAAGTTATCACTATAAAGTTATTGCTACAAAGCAAGTTTAGATAACTTACTTTGTTATTGTTTATTATTGTTTCTAAAACACTAGAAACGAGACAAAAGTATCAGAACAGATAAAATTAGCTGAAGTTTCCACCCAAAGTGGTTTATAAAGTTTCGTTTCATCTGAAAGCTTTAGTTACAGAAGTTTAGCGATCTGATAAGAGGCAGAAATTAGTCATCATAAATTAATACTTGGATACTGAACCTAAGAATGGTGATTGTAAATTATTAACTTTTAATTGTTTTCTTTTTGTTATAAAGAATATTATTAATACTTTTAGGTAAGTCTAATATTCCTTTTTTCCCTCCTACTAAGCTTAAATTAAAAACTTGTATTAGGAGTGGGTGCAACAATACACCAACGGCCATGGGGTTTGAACCGGGTACCTTGCGGATATCCATCCATACTTCATACCGTTGAGGTTTTGAGGCTCAATAGGAAAAAGGCATCAAAAATTGTATGTATAGTCGACGACGAAATTGGTTTGCCACGCCTAAGGTCGAATGTCATTTGCACTTCAATTAGTTAAAGGTTTATTTTTGCTTTATGCATTACGTTAATGTCAAACAATAACCATTAGCAAAATTTTCTTTAACTAGGAGCTGTCATCCAAAATGGTAAAGCACTTTCTCGGTCTATACTTTTATTTTGTATGAAGTTGTTTATGGCATGAATTTATAGGCGAAAATCACTTTTACCCTGAGAGCCCAACAGCTCCGGGAAGGTTATTTCGGCAGGGCGACGTCGCCAAATTAGAAGCGTAGCCACGATTACTACTGGCTACTCATTTGGCAACCGCAGATATCCATGGCTATGTACTCGGCGACGTCGCCACGGCGACTAAGTGAGGTAGGAGCTAAAAGGCGGACACATGGCAGAATGCTAAAGCAACCCAGTGTTTTTCTTTCGTAGTGAAAATTTTATTTTATTTAGTTGAAAAAAATAAAAACCTTGGGCATTTTTTGAGATGGGAAATAATAACTGAATTCGCGATACCGTTACCGTTACCGACACCTCTGACGGTTCGTTTTCATTGATACTGTTTTTTGTTACTGTCTTTCTTTACTCTATACTTCATTATGTAAAACGATGTATTTTAATTTCCAATGACCACTATTATAAAATAGCATCCCAATTTGTTAACAATGAAATAGTTTTTTTTTAATCTTTAGGATTGCCAAAAGGGTGTTTTTATGGTTGCTTTATGTAATTAATATAAATATAAAACAACCTCTACATGTTATATTTTAAGCAATAAAAAGTCATTTATTTTAAATAAACCCGCGGCTAAAACAAAATTAAAATGTACATGTGTGCACAAGTGTTGTACAAAATAAAAAAAAATGAACAAGTGTTGATTATGTCTGAGTAAATCATTCGTTGAGGCACGGTAAAAAATAAGCGCAGTGTGGGCTTTCGCGGCGGGCTTCATATTTCTAAAAATTATGCTGTTATTTATTCACATGCAATAATAAATTATTTCCTGCTTCTGTCATACATCCGCAACTCATCCCTAATAAATTATATTATCAACGATTTTATTATATTTTTTTTAAAGTGACGCTGCCTTAGTACCATGTAAAGTGTTCAGTATGGAAGCGCCCTAAAGCCTGTTTAACATAAAAGTCCTGATGCATTTTATCTCCCCGTCATATTAAGCGCGCTACAACGATTCGAATAATAACGGTATGCAAATAGTGATTTATTCAAACATTACATACAGTTATTCAATATTTACCAATACAATACGACGGTTCCATATCACGATGTGTTTATTATCGCTTTTTGTTCAACGGATTTTTGGTTTTTGTAAACTAGCGGCCCGCCCCGGCTTCGCGCGGGTATTTTCTTCCAAAACTTCGACATACATTATCGAAGTATTTCTTTAATATTTCTCTAGCTTTGAACCAGGAAGTCGAAAAAGCAGAGTCGAGATTTTTTTTTTTGATCAGCCCAATATACCACTGCTGGACAAAGCCCTGCATGCCGAACTCACGGTGTCCTCTTCTAGGGTGGTTCCTTGCCCCGTGCGAGTTTTTCTTTTATTTAAGACAGGCAGGCTCTCAGGCTTGTGGTAGCCCGATATAACATACGCGTGAGTTTAAAAACCGTTTTTATAATTAATATGTTCCATGTACAGTTGTATACAGTATGCATTATTGTTAGTTTTAATTTCTTTATGAAATTTCATACACTGCGTTGGCAGCAGTTCCATCGGGTACGTACTTAATAGCAGCTGGTAGCTGAGTCCACAGCCTTTTCGCTGACATACTGTAATTTTATTTTTATATATTAAACTGTACTGTATACTAAAATTTGTAATCTCTGTATGTTTAGCGAAGAAAGTTTTATTCTTATTACTGGCCGCTATAAAGAGCGCTCTTAAATCTACACCTGGCTCACAAGTCACTGATATAGTGTTTTCTCTTCAACGCGATGGACCCGGCAGCCGCGCGGTGAATCTATCTCCCACTCATTGATGAAGTCCGCATCATGCTCTGCCGAAAATCCTGCCTCTTATCAAGATATCATTCATATCATAACAACCTCATATTGAAGAACTTTAAGAATTTCTTAAGTAGTACTATGTATGTATAAGGTGTGAGTATGTAACACTTATAAAGAGTGAGTAAAATTAAAAGTTAGTGTCAGTCAATGTATTTCTTTGTTTATATTTATAACGGCTTTATACGTCCGTATAAAGCATTGGAAATGCTCCAACCAGTAATCTTTTCACGGTATCCGCACAGGTTACGTCCAAAAATAGAAAAATTTATTAAGAATTTTTACTAAGCTTTAGGTTGACCACACAAAAAACTTTTGAAATGTGATGTTAATAGTGTGTTTCGGAACGAAATGTGCTTTAAGGCACGACAATAATGTGTATAGATAGGGCATAAAATGAAACAGATTTAGTGTTGGTGGACTTGCGTTCGAATTACAATATTTCCCTCGTTTTGTACGAAGTAATTTAATTTTTCCTGTTCACCTTTCATGTGCTAGGTTCGTAAATAGTTTTAATACAAACACCGCACAGAGTAAATATTCATCTTAAATTGCTTTTACCTGATTCTTAACAAGTGAGACGAAATAGTACGGTGCAGCGGACATTTTTAATTTTTCGCTTCCTGCAGCATTTTCGACGTTCTAAAAAGTTAATTGGTAAAAATATTGAAAGAAGTGTGACTGAATTTTTGTTAAGGAGCAAACGAGCAGGTGCTTTACCATTTTGGATGACAGCTCCTAGTTAAAGAAAATTTTGCTAAGGGTTATTGTTAGAAATTAACGTAATGCTATAACAAGCAAAACTAAGCCTTTTAATTAATCGACGTGCAAAGGAAATTCGACCTTAGCGTGGCAAACCAATTTCTTGGTCGACTAAATCTATATTTTATGAGATACTTATATCTATTTTACTACTAAAACAGGGGACATGCTTGGCAATTTATATGTAGTGAAACTATATGTTTAAGAATAGCTTGATATATCTTGATTTGTTTGTCTGTTTATGTTCATATTTCGTGCGCTTTCTTTTAAAGTACAGTCTAAAGCAATGTTATGTTATTGTTATACTTTATTTTGAAAGTGATTAAAGTGAAACTTAAACCTATTTTCCACTTGAATATATAGTTTTTAATATAGGTCTTTTATAAGTGAAAATCATTTAACGAGTCATGAAACATTTTTAATATCGATAATGCATGAGTTTGTATCATCATACACTATTTGAAAAAAATAAAGGTAGCTGAATGCATGTTTATACCTTAGGTTATAAAAATAGAAACCATTTTGCATATTATATATGTTTCCGTGTATATTTATAAAAACAGTTATTTATTTCTATCTATTATCCTATTTATATAACTTAAGATATATGGTGATGGTTTATGATTCAAATGCTAGGGCAATGAATTGCCAAAATCGCTTAAATTCTTTACGTAAAGAAATGCCCATACCACGTGGCCTATTGTTTTAATTTTTTCACCCTTCCCTACCCTCTTTCTCCTTTTATTGTCACATAGTCATGCATAAATATGATTTAAGAATCATTTTGCAAAAAGTAAATAAAAGTGACTTGGCTCATATTCGTCTTTATTGCATAGGAATGCATGCATACGTATAATTAATCAAATTTATACAACTAAAAATGTAATAATAATAAATAGAAAGAGCACGTGATTTCTGTCGGTGAGATTGACCACGTGACAAGCACTTATCCGTTCCTGTGGTTGGCTATATTTTATTATATAATATAGACATATCTAATATGTATGTATATTTCATAGAAACACCTCTCCTCCTAACGGGTCACGAAGTATGGGTAAGTTTCCTAAGGGTAAATGAATTGAGACCGATGGACAAATTGCAGAAAAGACGACCGCCATCCTTCTTTTCAAACCTGCACGAGTGTTTGAAAATAATGGTGCGGTCATTCCGGCAAGACAACAAGGAGGTGCTTCCTTAGTCTAAAGAGTTACGTTATGATACAAAGATGATGTACACCAGATGGTAATACGACAGAAGAGAAACGGCCGGCCTACAAGGGTCGCAAAAGGCACAGGACAGAACAGAATGAAATATTTTTTAGGAGGCCTACAACCAATAAGGGGCTCTTGCAAAAAGCAACATCCAAATCACATGTTTTTAAAAGATATAAATTGCTATGTAAAATAAATTTGGCTTAAATTTACAAAATTAGTTTATTTGGTTTAATATGTATGCATCCGCAAGAAATATAAGGCTATTTTACTTTTTAATTATTGATAATATAAATCCTTTTAAAGCAGATTACAAGGTATAAACGAAGTCTTACAAGTTTATCTCTTTAAGCAAATCATACAAATTAATCATAAGGCGTCTTTTGAATTTGTTTAAATTAAAATTCAAGAGATAGTGAGTTCGTAACGCAAATAGAGATACAAAATAATGTTTCTATTGTTGGTACAACTCCGAAAACAGCCTTTCACTTCGCGTTAGGATGACACCACAAAAATGGCTTTTAGCTGTCAATAATAGACCGAGTTTCGTAATATACTTGACCACCAGTGAATAAATTATATAACACGCAATCAGCAGCTGTTTGCCGAAATTCTCTTTAGAGACACCTTTTAAATTTAGTTTCATTTGATATTCTTAGTATTTTTTACCTTTTGTTATCATTAAAGATTAAAGAGCTGTGTCAAATTTTGCATTTCATGGAATCTTTGTCTGGATACCAGATCCATTTTGTTGTAGAGCAAAGAATCCAAGTAAAGCCTGACATATCACCAGCCTCTTTCATCTTCACTGTTAGTATTACCTCCCTACCTGCAAGGGTTATACTTATATGTCTAAAAGGACTCTCAGTTTATTGATCATCAATCAGTTTTTGTCCAGGGGGTGGATCTTCTTCTTTATCTGTCCGATAATTGTGTAGATCTACTACGGTTACACGACTCCGGGATACCCTAACTGCTATTGTCACTCCCCCTATACCGTCCGTGACGGTTGTATCCGCATCCTTTTTTCCTTTCCATCTACCTTTATATTCTTATACTCCATACCGTATTCCTTTAGTCCTATTTATTTATTTAATTAGAGGTAGCGCCACGCTTGCAGTGCTTTTGGTCTGCAGAAGGATCGGTGCGTCCGGGTACCAGTACCTCTTTCTTGCATAGGATCGGCGTGAAGTGGCAATGCTGTCACGTCAAGTGATGGATTCGTGTGACCTAATTTATGGATGACCCCTAAAAGGCGTGTGGTTTCCGCATGGAGGATGCATGACTGTGAATGAAACTGCACGCATTGCGCACAATTAAATCGTTTTCCTTGTTGGGTCGGCTAACCACGTCCCGGCCCAGCGATAACGTTATTGTTAATCTCACTTCATTGTGTTTACGATTATATTTACTACAGCAGATTCATAAGAATCCATTGAAATTTAAATTCCTCTTCAAAAATACACATTTATTAATTTAATTGACACATTTATTAACAATAACGTTAGCTTTTATTTAATTTAAAGCCGTTGTAAACGATCTGCAAATATATTATAAAAAGCTGAAGAGTTTGTTTGTTTGCTTGAACGCGCTAATCTCAGGAACTACTGGTCCGATTTGAATAATTTTTTCAATGTTAAATAGCCCATTTATCGAGTAAGGCTATATACCATCACGCTAAAATTTTTCACATTATTTTACGCAGACGAATTTGCGGGTAACCAGTTAGTTCTTTATACATGGATATAATTCTAAAATATGTCATGTCGCACCAAGGGGAAGCGCTTCTCAAAAATGTGACAAAATGTCACAAGGACAGGAGGGGGTGTGGTAGTTTTAATGCGAATGCGAATACTTAACGAAAATTAATACGAATGTGAAACTCTACAGCAAATATTTTATTTTAATATATAACCTTCCTCTTTAGGACAAGAGTGAATTGACCTTGATAAGGAAGTTATATTTTCCATTTTCATTGAATGGTCCTGTCTTATAAGCAGTTATTTTGCCCAGGTGCGGATCCCACCTTCAAAAAAGGTGGTGCACAGCCACTCAATTTTTGGCCGATTTTCGCCCAAATTACCGCCCACTTACTTAAAAATCTATAGTTAATTACTTCAAAGGAGATGTCTATAAAATTTGTGAATTTGATACATTGTTTTTTGTAAGTTAGGTATTAGATATAATATTATAACGCTTTTGAAGTCAATAGACCGTGAAAGTGTAACGTCACAAGTATATTAGCGTTGTGGGCAGGCCCATCGTGCCCACTACGGTGAATCCGCGCCTGACACTGCCGTATAAACTAGGGTACCGGCTCAGACGTTGACCAATTGTTAGTGTACTTTGCGCGTCGGTCTCGGTGCAAAGCGAGTGCATTCAGATGCAAATGAACTTATGATCGATGTTTATATAAAACAATATGCATTGATCTTTAAACCTGATACTGCTAGAATTAACCTATAACACAGGCATTAAGTTGTCTACCTTAGGAACAGACGTCCGTGTGTCATATAGTCCTATATATTTATTTATCTTGGATATTTTTATAGATTTAAAAGTTAATACATGACATCTAAAAACTTATCTTGAATACTTGTACCATTCAGATGCTAAGCTTAAAAGCTTATACTTCAAGAATATGCTTTTAAGCTTAAACTTCTAACACAAGTATTTAAGTTTAGTTTGAGAACAGGGGCGTACGTGTGTAAGGCATATCACCTACGTATTATTTTTAGGGTTCCGTAGTCTTACAAGGAACCCTTATTGTTTCGTTCTGTCTGTCTGTCCGTCGGTCCGTCTGTCTGTCTGTCTGTCTGTCCACCCAAGTTTAACTTCTACAATTATGAACAGAAATCTATACTAATATATAAAGCTGAAGAGTTTGTTTGTTTGAATGCGCTAATCTCAGGAATTACTAGTCAGATTTGAAAAATTCTTTCAGTGTTAGATAGATTATTTATCAGGGAAGGCTATAGGCTGTATATCATTACGATAAAATAGAATCTATTTTTTGAAATTAATTTGAAACCGATATGTTAAAAAACAAGCGTCCCACCCCAGCTTCGCATGGATATTTCTACATTATAGTAGTATTCATGTGGATGCCTATTTTAAATTTTATTTATTAGGTTTCCAAAAGCACTATCACTAAAACATATACTAAAGAAATAAGATAAGTAACGTTCTAATTACAAAAAATAACGACTTTAACTTAAATAATACAACAAACATGCAGGATATAATAGCGTACAGATTAACGGATTAAACAAAATACATATTCAAATAGCAAGTTAAGTAAGTAAGTTTTTGAAAGTATTCTATCAATCATGTTCATCAGGGATGATGTAGGATTCTAATCGTGAAAGATTTTTTTAAATTCAGTACATTCTGAGCCTATTCAGTTCAAACAAACAAGCAAATCTTTCCTCTTTGTAATATTAGGACAGAAAGGTCTTATTTTGGGAATTGCCTGTTGTAAATGCAAATATGTGATCCAACCACGCGCGATGTATTATTCATTTACACATCAAAATAATGGCCTAGCCAAACAAAAGGTACGGGTCATAATTTGTATTCGTAAAATTGCCACTGTTTTACGTTATGAAACAAAACGGATTACCCTCTTGCTAAAAACTCTTTATACTAAAGGATCGATAGGCCGTGCTTTCGCAGTCCCTATGCGTACTGAACATCTGGGAGGCCTTTACCCAATTTGGGGACCTCAATAATTAGCTAAATAACAGTTATAAGTACTTTATTATCTAGATATAAAAAGCAAGGTCAAATAAAGGCTTTTTTATTTTTTATTTTTATTTATTTATATTTAAAATAATCGCATGTTAAGAGTGACCTGTAGCTGAGACGCCCTTTGGGTTGGGTGCCTGGAGCATGCTCTCCGTTCTTCCTATAGTAGGGCCGGCCCTGCAAACAACCTGGAATTAAACAGGACATCTGCTAACTCAATTTGAGTCAATGTTTAGTTTGTTTCATTATACCGAAAGATACGAAATTCCTTTGAGCAGTAAGTTTAAGGAATCTCTTTCTTATGCGCAATTAAGTTCACCTTCACTGCCAGAGTTTTATTATCGTTAAATTCCTTTTACATGGAGATGTTACACGTTCTATTAGGTTATACAGGCATTTCACAGAAGTAGGTACCTCTTGCTCGCACATTTACTGTAAAATTAGTACTGCAACCCCTTTTGGTGAACGCATTTGTCACTTAGTTTGACCTATTTCTTTACTTAAAATAAAGATTTTACGTAATTGGCAGGAAGTCGCAGTTTATAAACCTATTTTCGACCTAATATCCGTTAAGTTATCAACGCTGTGAATGAATAACGAAATGATTTTTGTTCCGTATTTCCCGCATTCCCGGCAAGTCCCCCACGGGAACTGGCAATATATTTCACCGATGTACATATCTCCATGGGGCGGTAGGACTTCGTAACGAACCTGGCCTACGGGTGCCGATTACTCCTCGGAGAATGTTGATTTACAGCAACTTAAGCAAGCATATTGTATGTCAGAAAAGTTTTCATCATATTTTTGATTTAAAAACTACCTACTTTTTTAGCCATTCAGCCAATAAGAATTAATAGTTTTTAACCAAAGTCCAGGATGTACCGTCCCAGGTCAGTGGGGCTCAAGGAAAAGGCTTCCACACCTCGCTAAACATATTTGTAGAACCAGATGCCACCTCTTTATTAGCTTTTTGGTGATAAATTTGCAAAGGGCGGTACATACATCCAGCAAGTAAATTCTTCTTTTAGTACATATAATATTTAAAATAAAAACCTTGTATCTAAACCTAGCAAAAAGACCAATGCCTCTGATAGCCACAAATTTCGAAAAATAGCAACAGTTTGTGTTCTGATTTCTCTCTTATAAAACGCATTTACCTTCCTGAGAATGCCATCAGAATAGGTTTAGCTTGCTCAACGCACGTTTCGCTTCGACACCGAAGCATCATCAGGAGATAGACTCTACAAAGGTTATTCGTAAAGTGATGAAATTCAATGAAAGTAGCAGATGCTACAAAATAAAATTGTTCGAAAAGGCGACGGCCATAGATGTCAGAATCCTTGGGTAAATCTTCATGACGATTCGTATTCAAGGATTCCCAGTTAACGGCCTTTGGTCGTTATTCTCATGACGTATAGCGTTCAAAATTAGGTCGGATTAGTGATTTCACGGTGTTTTTTTGTTCGATTTTGTCGGTGAATGGTATTTGGTTTCGAACCACCGCGACGCGAGCGGAACTGAAAAAAATGTACGCAGGTCCTTTTGTATGGAGACGCTCGTCTGTTTTTGTGTAAATAAAAACAAAGAGTAAATTGTTGGTTAAAGGAGGTCGTAGCTTAAATTAATGGCCTGCATATTAGGCGTACAGGTTAAGCAGTTCTTGCCTCGATAGTGCGATAGATGGGTGATCCATTCTAACACTTGTTTAAAATAGCCACGTGAAACAGAGAGGTCCCGATTAATGTCAGTGAATGATATTAGTCGTGATTTTGTTGAAATTGTGGACGTTCCGGGGTAGGAAACAGATGGCAATCTGTCATATTAACTTGTCTCATAACCACAGCCTCTTCAATTTAAGTGGACCCAATAGAGTAGACTGTTGGTAAGTTATACATATACGTAATTATTACTATAAATGTATAATTATATACTATGTATAATTTCGACTATATATCATTAGATGTGAGACTACAAAGTTTGTTTGTGAGAGATTAGCAAAGTTTCAACAAACTATTTTATATTAATTCTATTCTGTCATGACTATTTTTCAATTAGACTTTTCTGTTTGACATTATAAAGATTGTAATTGCATTTTGAATATAAACTGGCACCCTTTTAAGGTAGCGCTTCGCGAGCGAGACCAATACAAGAGACTGCGACAAGCCAAGATGGTGTCTTTTTACACATACAGACATAGCATAAACATTTCGAACTTCGAATTCGAAGATTCGACTGTATTTATGATGAAAATATTCATGCTGGGCCCACAGGAGGCAATTCTTTATCATGTCACACTTTTAATCAATGTTGATGCAACGCGCGTTGACGATATGAAGGGTCCGATGTGCGCCCAGTACGAATATTTTCAAATTCGAATCTTCCACTCGGAACGGTTCCCAGTGTTCGTGCTAGGGCCGCTGTTCTTGTGTCTATCGATTAAAATTTTAGTGAAAAAAGATTACCGAAATAGGAATGGGATTACATAAAATACTAATCGAATTATATATATTAATTTTACTATGGAAATCAGAGCCTCAATAGCGCAACGATATAAGGTATAGACTGAAATCTGAAAGGTACCCGGTTCAAACCCCACCGCCGTTGGGGTATTGTCGCACCCACTCGTAATACAAGCTTTTATTTTAAGCTTAGTAGGAGGGGAATGTGGAATATTAGACATACCTAAAAAGTATTCCCAATATTCTTTAAAAAAAAATTTTCGAAAAAATTTTACGCTCTCATTTTTATTGTCATTATCATCTTCTAGCGTAATAAAAACATAATTAGAAACATATAATGGGTAGACGGAAACGTATAATGAGTATACATGTACAATGGATGAAGGATCGAAAATTCGTAAACTGACTTACATCATTTTAAACATTTTGCCACCTAATTGGAATTAATAACTCAATACACAGTTCGCATTTATTTGTATTAAATTTCATCAAACAAAATGTTTGAAAAAAAAGGGACATGTCCTTACATGGTTTCGCCATTAGAGTAACCCTAATCTAACGGTATAATCCAATATCACCTCAGTTAACTGAAGCGAAATTTGTCCCATATCAATAATTCAGAACACATTATGTATGTGCATTATTTTACCTGAATCCATTTAGAACCGAACCTGATTGTAGCGTATCAGGTGAATGAATAATTTCTGGACACTGACCTCAATGTGACAGAGAAAATATTGCCGACATTTTAGGATTAAATGCGCCGCTACTTTTGAGCATACCGGCCACCGGCTTTGATTTTCAGGAAAATCAAGTGAACTATATAACTATAAAAAAAATAGCCTGTTCTGGATTTAAAATATACTTAATAAAGAGAAAATCAATTAGTCTTCGGTCAATTTTTTATAAGTGCCTAATATTTCCCCTCTCTTCAATTTCGACGACTTCTACGATAGATTTAGGTTTACTTCCAAACAACTGTAATTTAAATCTCTAATGATATCGTAATTGTACAGCTACGTTATAATTTATCGACCATTTATAATGCGTTACTTTCAAACAGTTCATAACCGTCAGTAAAAAACCCCTCCACGGTAAAAGAATCGAATAAAGGTTTAAATAAAATACTTATGAAACCTAGGTATGTATTATCTTTTCGCCCAGTATGACTTACAATAGTACAACACTAACTTTCCGAGGAGATCATATAAAGGGTTGCAGCATTACACCGATTTTCCCTCGTATTCATTCGCGGATTAAAGCAAAGTAGTTTAGTTTCTCATGCATTATATTTAACCGTCAAAATATTGCCCTACTTTTAACAAAATATCCTAGGAAAGTGGAAGAAATTCGTTATTTTTTACATTTAACTTACAAAAAATAATTTATCACTCTGTATTTTGACCAAAACTTTTTGTTTATTTAGAATAAATGAAAGTAAATATACCATTGAAACAATCAAAAATCCCTTCCAAAAATAAGATTGAATACTAAATATATATGCTGTACGTATACATAAGCCGAAAAGATTATAATATTGATTTTCTGTCACACGCAGTCATGAAGCATGTTTCGCGTTTCAAATCCAGAGTTCCAACAAGAAATGGAGTAGTAGAGATATTTGTAAAATACGAACTATATATTCTGGGTTCACAAAAATGTTAGCCACTGCAGAATATTACTTGGAGTTTTAACGCGACTATTCCGGCGGGAACGCGAGCTGATATTTTATTCATAAAAGGCCCAACGACGCAGTAATAGGATTCTATGATCAAAGATTTAAACAACTCCTCGCGGGTTTTACAACAGACGACGGAACACGTTTCTTTAAGTAAGCGAGCGCTGAAAAATGCAGTTGCTATTTAAACCTGCCGTGAACGGAGCGAAATAAGATTTAATCAGCAAAACTATTCCTAGAAGGGAACTATATTCGTAGAGGTAGGGTATCCTTATTCAGTAATTGTTAAATTAAAGAAAAGTAATTAAATAATAATAATAACCCTTCATTTAATTAAGTTAACCTAACATTACAATTATTTTATTAAAACCAAAACTATGCAGACTATTATTAGGTTTTGTAAGTAACCTCCATGGTGTACAACAACACCATGGAGGATACTTAATTTAAAAAGATTGCCATCTCAGCAGAGATGATAAAGACTCTAGGAAGAATGCTGCAGCGTTGGTTTTCAGATGGAAGCGAATGTAACGTCACGAAGAAGATAAAAAAGGATTTAAGGTGTATTAACGGATCATTATTAAAACCTAAAATAACATGCATACAAAATAAACTATTAGGGAGACGTTTTAAGCTCTTTATAAATTTGCCGTATATAGATAAAACTTACTCTACCTCTCTCTCTTCTACCTCTTTTCTACCTCTTTCTCACATGAGATCGGCGTGAAGTGGCGGCAATGCTGTCACGTCTAGTGATGGTGTTGTGGTCGCGTTTCATATTTATAGAGTTGAAACTAGAACATTGCTGGATAAAAAAAGCGTCGCGTTATAAAAGTGCTGCCATATGTTCTATTTGAAAGCTTTTTTAACGCGCGTTAAAAAGCTCTCGTGCGATTGAGTGCTTTAACTCTTCTATAATTTCAATCACGAATTTCGCTTTTATCGAGTATAATAATATTCAATTCTTAAGACATTGCTTTAGACTTGAACATATATGCACCTTTTGCAACAATATTTGAAACTACTGCTGATAAGCTTATGGATTAATTGATTTTAAATAAGACTTTCATTAACGTGCAAGGTGTTGTAATCACTTCTCATGCTTATTTCCACAGCTTTTACGCAATTAATAACCTTTCATTGTTACATACTAATATAAATGTCTAGAACCTATAAATGCTCAATCAAGTACCTAATAAATAAATATTCAATATTTTTATTACTCGTCTCTCCAATGGAATATATAAATATGTTTTTTTTTTTAAATTTAACATTATTTGCTCTTATAACGTTGCTTGCACCTAACTTCGAGATCTTTATGAGATATAAACATTTCTACAGAGGTTTTTAGAAGCTTTTAAATAATTATTTTTAAGTAAAATTTAGAGTTCTTATTTATAAGTTGCCTTTTCAAATGAAGTTTTAATTTTTCGGTATTATTAGGTTAGTTGTTTTTAAACCTTTACCTCCATTATTATGTCACGTTGCTGCTGAGTTTAGGACACAAACCGTGCATTTCTTAAACATACAACGTCCATACACAAACTTTGGTCGACGTTATCGTCAGTATCTTTTAGTGTGTGTTCCGATGTACACTGCGAGCACTGTAAGCTCTGACATCAGTTTTGTATACTTTAAAGGTGTTCCTTTTTCGTTTGCTATACTGCTTACAGTTTAAAACGGAACGTGGTCCAGTATAAAAACATCCCCATTCAATTTTTACATTTTCACTTATTCAAGTTTTACAACACCACGATTATACAAACCCACGATTTATCTTCACCTACGATTTTTTAATAATATAATACTGTAAAATGATTAAATTTAACTGTCTTTTTTTTAACAAGAGCTGCTCTGTTTTTGATTGCTCACGTGATCAAAGTTCTTAGAGCACTAAAGTTCGAAAGCGCTAACAGTACAAAAATGGCGACTATTATGACGTCGTATATTTCGATACGGTACTGCGGCAGCGTACTACGAAACGATATACACAGTGTATAACGAAACGATTTTATTGCCAGCGCGAGTACTGAGCAGTGCTCGCAGTGTATATCGGAACATACCCTTAATCATTACAAATGGCGTCACGTAAAGAGAGCCCTGAATTTTTGTTTTGGGTCTATCGTGGGTAATTTTTTAGTCACTTTAATGCCCCATTTACCGAAATACTGTTTTGTAATATGGTGTATTGTAATTCGGTGCTTTTTTTACGTGATAAGAGCTGTTTGATAGTATTAGTATCACTCAGCGTTCGCTTTGAGAGTGTGCCTTAACGTAGGTACTACGGGGGCCGCGCACGTGACGCCGTCTCCCTGCGTACCGACTTCTCTGACAGGTATGCACACGCACTTCATCGTACTGCACATAAAATAACGACGCAACAATTATTTTTTTTTTAAAGTGACACATTCTAAAACAAGCGGACTTTAAGGCTCTTACCTCACCAAGACGCCATGGCGACTTCGCCGGTTACTTAGCCATGGATATCGACGCCATGACGACGTTCGCCATGGCGTCTCGGTGAAATAAGGCTGTAAATCAAAAACACAGTCACCTAAAGTTTTCTCCCTTCTTAAAAGATAGATGTTTCCATTAGTAGTTTTATAAATGTAAAGTAGATCAAATACAAAAAGATCTACTACTATGAATTTCATTTTTTTTAATTAATAAGATAAAGACAGTCAAAAGAGTATTCATTTTTAACATTGCTGGCTGTATATTGCTGCACGTTTTTGGGAAGTTACTGGTCTCTATCCGTAACTATAACAGTCATTACAATCTCTTTATCATGCCAATTCATTTAAAAAGGTGTTTGATGGCTTAGGTTATTTTCATTATGCTTAATATTGTATGCAAACATAAACTGCTTTATAGCATGAAATCGATATGCAATTACACTCTGAGCCTAGCTTTAATCTAGATTCAGAATTTTTCATATTATCACTTGAAACATGGTATAATTTCAAGTTGACTGGTTTACTTACAAGGCCGTATTTTTAATTATATACGGATCACCTATTGGATTCGTTTATTCCTTGTAATATAACCGAGATGGATTTAGGGTATGGGCTTTAATCTCATGCCCGTAAAACATTTTAACTTTAAAAATTGTATTAAATTGAACTTGTAAATGTAAATAACTATATAATTAATTTTTATATCTGATTGACTAAGGATCTGATGACTTCTTAATTCACTAATGGTTATAATAAGAAAAGTTTGAACATTTGTCTTATTAATTTTGTGTTTTAGGGAGCTGACGACAGACATGTCGCTCAACTTACATTTGGAGGAGTCTACGGTGCGTTCTGAACGCATGACACCGTTCAAGTACTCTACTGCCCACGTTAAGGTACACTAATATTATAACATAAAAAAATCTACATTTTAGTATTTGTTATTTCTTTACCCAAAAACGTGATGATAATGTATATATCGCAGGCAACTAGTTTAATTAGCCGATCGGTTAACAAGCTTTGTCTCTTTACGTTTAATTAGCGGCCTGAATGAATTCAGTCCACATTGAAACCAATTATTTTATATGTATTAATTTTTAAACTTAGACTTTCGTGAGCGGAATTCATGTTAAGTTTATTACGCGGTATAATATTAATAAAAGAATTAGTTGCAATGACAGCTGAAATTATTCAGTCCGATAGTTGAACGGCGTTGTTTCATAAAGTGGCTAGGCTTTGATTAAAAGGCGGATTAAGCTAGTGGACTGCGACATGTATATGGACATATACTAGTTTGTGGAGCGAATCTTCAATTCAATATGAGTCATTTCGCAGGGTTCGCTCAATGCACGTGCACTTTTGGTGGTGCCGGCTGGTTACCCCGTGGACGGCCGAGCAGCTCCTCTGCACGTGCTGCCACTCTCGCAACTGCTGCAACGCGACCCCGCTGTGGCCGAACTCCTCGCCTATCCCGGTCCGCTCGTCAAAGGTGAGTTCTTCGCGTTTACCTCTAAATAAAAATATTGAGGAACTGTGTGCCACACATGTTACCCTGGGGTACGCCCACCGCTTGATTAGTTGAATCGGTATTGCCCAAGTGACAGCGGTGTCTCTCAAGAAACATTACATATAAACATCTGTGAAATCAAAATAATGAAAAACTCAGTATAAATTTCGGTGGTGGTATGTCTAGAAATATACAGATTTTTTTTGTAATGAAACTAACATTTTTACGAATTTTTCCCGTGTTTGCAGGGGTGACTCACAAGAAGAGTGTGGCGGAGTACTGCGGGCGGCGCGCACGCAGCGCGTCTCGCCGTGGCGGGGCAGACCCGCGCGGGTACGCCTTGCTGTGGGACCTATTGGCGCTACTGCTAAGGCAGAACGGGGTAACATGAACATCTTTTGAGTGATTTCTATTGTTGTACACATAAAAAATTGAAAATAAACAAGAACTAAACTAATACAAAATAACTTAAACAAAAATGTGCAGAAAGTCGAGCTCATTCCATAAAGAAAACTCTTCCAATCTTTAAAGCACAAAAGAACATTTTACATAAACAAGAAAATGTGGGCTAAGGTAAAAGTACGTAACAAAAAAATTAACAGTAATACGCATATCACGTCGTATAAAAATATGCAAATTGGTGGATTTGCGAATGTCATCTTAACAATACTTTCAAATCAATAGGTCGTTGTGGGGTCGGACATCGCAGAACTATTGATGAAAAATACGAAAGAGTTCGAATACAAGATTTCCACTGCAAAGGATGCCGGTAAGTATTTGTTAATATTGTTAAGCTACCGTGAACTTATAATTCCCATAAATAACACCACCCCCACAACCCAATTGGATGCAATTTATTTTCTATTTTCTTTTATTTGTTGATTCTTTACTTAATCACTTAAAAGTGCTCAAGATATTGTAATTAATAGTATTAATGTTTGGGTAGTCGCTGACTGGCCCCTAATACACAGGCTTCCGTAGTTTAGTGGCCATGGTAATATTTAATTATGTAACAAGAGATAATAAAATAACGATTTATATTTCTCTAATATTAGAATAGAATATATATATTTTTTATTTTTGTGTAGAGGGTGGGCGCGCCTCGGCCCAATTGTACCAGGCAGAGGCGGAAGCGGGCGCGGAAGCTGAGGCGGAACGCGGGGCACCCTCGCCTCCTTTGCTCAGCGCCAGTATGGAAGAGACTAGTCAGTCTTTATTATTATTATTTTAAATCAATCATCTTAGTCAAATTCAATATCTAGTCCTTTTTAGGATTCTGTAGTTCTACAAGGAACCGTTATACTTTCGCTCTGTCGGACCATCTGTCCGCGCATATTTAACGTCTACAATTGTGAGCAGATGTGTATGAAATTTGGTACAGTTATATATTGCGTGTAGATTTCACGTTTGGCATCATAAAATAATAATAATTTTACCTTTTAGAGGTGGCTCTCATAGATGTAAAGTGTGGATGATTTTTCTTTCATTTTACGCCATCGGATGGGCTATGAATCATTAGTTCTTTTAAAATAAGCTTTAAACACAGCTATTTTATTATGTGTACCAATTTCGAGTCCCTTAATTTCAACGCGTGTCGCATTAAAAGCGTGATACGATAAAGATTTGACTCCTATGGTCTTAGCACGAACATTTTCATTTTAAATACAGTCGTCTCTTCGATTTCGAACGGTTCGAAATGTCCGTGCTAGAGCCTCAGCGCTGTCTTTAATTATTACCGTTACATGTGGGATGGCTGATAAAACTTAACGCAACTAGACGGCGTTAACGCTTTTATTTTTTCTACGTAAAACCTGTCTCAGAGAGCCTCTAAAGACATTGCAATTATGTTTGATACGTGCTACCTCATAACAGATGTAAAGGTGTTCTTGGTATGGTATTAAATGTTTGAATGATGAAACGTAGATGTACTATAGGTACTGCAATGATGCAGTACTTTATAGTACATTAATAATTAACAAAAATTAAATTGAAATATTGAGTACCAGAGTCTACAGAGTCTACTACCCAATTGGGCCGGCGCGTCCTGGTACCAGTACCTCTTTCTTACATAAGATCGGCGTGAAGTGGCGGCAGTGCTGTGACGTCAAATCGTTTAAAATCATAATTTCTACTCAGAATACTTCTGCGGTGCACAGGGACACAGTAATCAGTTTTTCGCGTTTTCTGTAAAAAGTGTTTTTTTGAGTTGACCCCCTTTAGATCTAGATGTGCGATATATAAGTTACTTTATTGTAATATACAAATTGCGCTGTCCGTATTATTGTTGAATACAGTTGATCGTTTGGATTCAAGGCGCGGTTCAATCTTATTGTACAATGTTAATGTAGGTCTAGAGAGAGGCCTTTTCGCAGATAAGAGCCACATTGTTAAGAAATTAGATGTTGGCGGGCCACACTTGAAAAATAATTATTTGGAAATAGGTGTCAAGTTATTTATTTTAGTAATAGATATTATATAAATAAATAACTTATCTGCATAACTTAAATTTAGCATTTTTATATTAAAAATGCTAAATTTTAGTACATCACATCCAAACCCTGCACTTGTCTAATGAAATTATTATCTATATATAAGGATTACATTCTCATTAACAAAACAATCGCGGGCCACAAACAGAGGCCACATGCGGCCCGCGGGATACGGGCCGCTGGTCTAGAGGAATGCATTAGGCAAACGGTCTTTTCATATATCAGTAAGTAGAAGTTAGTTGACGTTTTAGAATGTATTTGTTTGGAATAGTTTAGATATTCTTGTCTCTACTAAACTAAGCCAAAAAATTTTATTAAAAGATCGTAAATAAATTTCTTTCCACGCTTTCTGTTTATTTGTTAAAAAAAAGAAAGACATTTAGATTCACGCCTACATTATGTCCACCAGATTAGAGTACTCACAAGGGGAGCCTCTGGTGCCTTACTCTATGGATGATGCGTGCCCCGCTGGGTTTTAGTGAGTATTGTGGCAGTGCCATCGAGACCCACACTCCCGTACGTAAATTCATTTCCCAGCGTAAACAAAGGACCTACATTAAAATTATATTTAGTCCCAGTCTTCTAAAAAAATTAATATTAAGAAAAACTGACCTCAATAATACGAACTTTCAGATACTCTCCACATTCGCCTTGTACCACTTTGGAGTATTTTTTACTACCCGCTAACAGCTTAAAAGTTTAAAGATATCTTCACCGCCATATAAAGTTATTAGTGAGCAACGTGCATAATATAAAGTTGCGCAATAAAAACACGCGCGTATAAGCGCTGCTTCAAAAACAACAATATTCAGTTACCCTAAGCTGAAACGGTCGGTGTTTTGCCAAAACTTCAGCAACTCAAAAAATGGATTCATATGGGCCAAGAAAGGAAGGTGTGGTTTGAGAAGGGAGAGGCCTTTGCCCACCAGTGGACAGTATAAGCTAATAAAAAAAAATGTTCCACAGTTGGCCAAAAGCAAACGTGCAGTCCCCCTTCCTGGTCCATTTTGTTTTTCCTAACCTTATCCTAGCCAAACAAATGCGGCCAGATTTACTCTTATTTCCTTATGACATTACTGATTCCTCGCTATTATGCATAAGTCTAGTTCATGTACCAATATATATAAAAGCGAAAGGTCATCTATTACGCAATCTCGAAAACCGTGAGACGTACAAATTTGAAATTTGGCAAGGAACAATGAATGATATAAACAAACAACAAATAATAATTAAAAACGCTGTTTTTAATGATTAGACATCCGCTAGGAACGTATTTTTAGGTTTAAAGGCTCCCGCAATTTAATGCGGACAAAATCGTGGAAAACAGCTAGTCGCGGGAACATATCGGTACTTGTATTGCAACTGAAGTGTCTGAGATTTCTAAAAAACTGCCTTTTTTATCAACTCTTTATTTGTGTCTATCTTTGAACTAGCTTACTCTATCCTGAAAATTTTTAATCACAGATTCATATCAGAAATCATTCATACATCTTTGTCATATGTAATAAGATCAACGTGAAGAGATAGCAATGTTGTCACGTCAAGTATTGTCGCGTTTCGTTCGGTTTGTAAGAGTTATCAGTGGCCCAAACCATTTTTTAAGGCCGGCAACGCATCAGCGTGCCTCCTGGTTGTAGCGACGCCCTTGAGCGTCGCTAGTCATATAGGTGAACCACAAGCCCGTTCGCCCCTTGTAATATATAAAAAAGATAATTGAAAAATTACTAAGTAATTGGAAGTTTACCATGCAGACAAAAGTCATTGACAATCGCCAGTTTACACTTTACAATAAAACAATCTGTGAAAATAACCTTTTTCCTCCGTGAGGCCCCAGTGGTACAGTTGTTAACTTTATCCCTTATACAGGGATAGGTCTTCAATCAAGCAAAATGGATGCCTTCAAATAGACAGACACGAAACGCATGCGCCAGTTTTTCTAGAAGCGAGGTGCGAAAGAAAACTGCAGTTTATATGCTACCAGTGTAAGTAACCTTTGATTATTATTTTTTTTAAAGAATATATGTAATACTTTTTAGGTATGTCTAATATTCCCTTTTCCCCTCCTACTAAGCTTAAATTAAAAGCTTATATTAGGAGTGGGAAAATATTGAAGAAATTTGTTTCTGATTTAAAATCGCACTAGGACCAGATTGTAATAATGATATTAAAGGTATTCAGGCCCCCAACACAATGGCGCAACGAAATCAAAAAATTAAAAAAGACTGGATAAGAACAAGCCTAAATGTAGGATACTTATTCTAGAAATTTATTTAAAAAATATATATTCTTACTCAATAGTCGTTACATTCGCCTCTTATTATATTAAAAAAAATGTTATTTCTGTGTTATTTATACATATATTTTTTTAATCAGGATGGAGACTGGAAGGTCCTCGACGTACCAGTGCCTGAGAAGAAGAGTCCTCACGAATACGATGTGGTCTACACTCTGGACAGCGACCTCGAGAAGGGGAAGTACGAAGTGACCATCACAGCCAAAAACGAGAAGAGCTGGAGCCAGCACACGGATCCTATCATTCTTGATATCGGTAAGCCAATTTCTATGACCAAAATGGAAGTCTTTGCAAGATGGCAGTGACCTCAGAGAAATGTAGACAAAAGTGGTGATGGTAAAGGTTTAATATTGCATGTTAATAAACACATTGTATTGAAATTTCCCACAATCGGCCCTTAGCTATCACACCTAATCTAGCTATCACACCTAAGGGTTGGTTTTATATTGTGGTTAATCCAGAATATTCAATTTATAAGACCTTAGAAAATGTTTTTTTATTATTATTTTAATGTTACCTTGTACTTCCTATTTGTGTTTTTTTTTTGTTCTTTTTATTATTATTTTTCTTTTTCGTAGCATGTTTTTAATTTTTTCCCTTTTTTTTCATTATTTTTAGAACAATCTCCACCGGAGCCAATACAGCATGCTTCAGGTAATAATAATTTATATGATTTTTCTAATTTTTATATATTTTTTATTTGCCTATCCAGAACAAAAAACACTAAACAGCTGGATAACTCTATGATGATATCAATGTTTTAATTAAACTATGTTATTACTCTTCTCATCCACAATATTCTAGTGATAAAAAAAAATAGTCAACAAAATATGTACATATATGTATATTACTTTATTAAGAAAATTGTAGTTTTCGTTTTCAACAAAAAAAAATTTAAAAAATTCTTTAAAAAAATATCTTTTTTTCAGTATATCTACCAGGCAACGCGCATTCCACCAAGTCTACACCTGTCGTCCTTTTAGCGGCATTCATGTACCTCCTTGTCCGAATGTAGATCGACGGCTAGACTAATTATTTATTATTAGCAATGCGTGGAGGCGACTCGGTGGCCTCCGAAAATCAGCGTTGGAAGTTGGAATTATTCCTCTTCCAACATATAAGCTGAGAGGTGTCGAACCGTTTTGAGGCATATCTCACTGTAGGCAATTTTATAATTTATAAAGTTTAGTCTATTATTTGAAATTGTATATGTTTGCAGTGCTCTGTGTGCCTCAAATAAAAGTTTTCTTTCTTTCTTCCTTCCTTTCTTTCTTTCAAAGAGAGAGAGAGAGTAGGGTACATCCGCTAAAAAAGATTTTTCGATAGAGTAAAATTAAAGAAAGTCTTAGGGTTCTTGCAAGTGTAATTTTAGAAAGAAAGAAAGAAAGAAAAGCTTTATTTGTAACTGCATATTTGTAAAATATATAAAAGAACAATCAAGAAACATTAAAATTATATTTAAAAATATAACAGCAGCATACAAATAGGCAAAGCAGCTCAGCATGGACAGACGGAGTCACGGGAAAAAAGCTACTAGATGGTAGCTATCCTCATTTAAAATATGGTAAGCCAAGAGCCATCCAAGAGGTAAAGATGTGTTTATACTGAAAACGGTAACCTTGTATTTTCTAGAGCAGTCACGTTTCAGCCAAGCGACGTTTGCGAGTCGAGTCCCGCGGGAAAACCTCTACGCAACGTTTGTTAGGAATACTCATTTGGACAGACCTTGGAAAAGTCTTCAGGTACAGAGAGAATATTTGAATGCTTATAACTTACACGAGTGTATTGCTACTCGAGCATTTTCAGATTTCAACCCACTTCTAATGCTAGTATAGTATTCGCTTATTAAATAGTGACTCAAAAACCATTAAAAGAGAATTATGAAATGGTTCTTAAAATTTATTTTTGGATTAAAAGAGAATCATGAAATGGTTCTTAAAATCAATCTAATTTATTTTTGGGTTTGATTATTTAAGATTATGCCAGACCCATACAAAAAAACATATGTATACTTTAAAAAAAAAAAATCTACATATTTATATCAATTTACGAATGTGACAAACGAAAAAAGAATCACACTTGTAAATCAGTTCAAACAAAGTTATAATTACCTCTATGGTTCCAAAAATGTGTGTCAATTTCTTTTTATAATGATAGTAATTTTTTAACTTCTCAAAATGTTCATTAAGGCCACGTCTCTCCATCCATTTAAAAAAAAAATCAAATTATATTCATCTCGGAATTTGTCTTTCCGAAATACGCTAACAATTTCAATCTACGTCGATGCGTATTACTACTTTAAATTAAAAATGTTCTAAGTTTAGCATTAAGATATTGTGTAAACGTTGGCTTCCTATTAAATAAATAAATAAATAAATAATTTAATTAATCTCTTTGCGTCGAGAGCCCTCCATTTTCTTTTTTATAATTTTTATGTATGCAATGGATACATTAAAATTATCCCTCATATAACTAATCCGAGTCGAAAGTCACATTCCCAGTCAAAATTCAGTAAGCCATTCGAGCCTCTAGAGAGCGTTTTATAGAAACATACACGAAACTCTTAACCCTTCTTCTGGCAGTGGTCGGGTAAAAGTAAGAGTTAAGCTCAAAAATATAAACATATTAGAAAGTATCTTCTTTAGTGGTTTAATAATTATTTATTATATTCCATAATGAGGAAATGACGAATAATTGCAAATTGATACAATGTTACTTCATAATCATATTTATCCCACAGCATCCGCCAAAGAAACGTAAACGAATGCGGCTGCACGGAAAATCTAAGTTTGCGCACGAACATACGACTAGTCTTACCACGTGAGTATATACTTACTTTTACATTGATGTAACGCGATGTATATGATGTGTGGGAGCCGGAGAGAGAGAGATTTGTTGTGTAACTGGTGTTTTTGCGAGATGTTTGCTTGCGACTGCTAGAGAAGTGTCAAGCGTTAGTCTGTGGATTGTCTTACGACAGTCTGGGTGATGTCGGACGATGGTCTGGCAACTATCTGGATAGTTTCCGATGATAGACGGTAGATTATTTGGCGAATGTCTAAAATCGTCTGGCGGTTGTCTGAAGGTTATCTGGCGAATGTCTAATAATCGCCTGGCTTATAGCTCTTGAATAAAACTAAAGTTTATTTTTTTATTTCTGCGCTGCACTTATTAATAAATAGCAGTAATTTTGTATCTATAGGTAAGTTTATATCGATAGGTAATATTTAAATTTGTTTGTATGCCAGACCACGTGGCGATTGGGAGGACTCGGTGCGAATGAACGTGGCCTCATCTCTAGAAGACAGCCCCGTATGGAGTGTGGATCGTACTCATCAAACAGACAGCGAAAAGTGGCCTGGCGGTAAGTCTAAATATGTCATTTATTATGGGCTGAAAAATGTGTAGTTGCCTTAACACCCGTTTGAAAAGTAGGACTTAATTGGTTACGAATTGAAAATCTTGGATATCTCAGTATCTAGACCTAAAAAGCTTGAAATTACCCAGCAACTACTGTGCAATAGTACCATTTTATTAAATCTAAAGATAAGAGAAGCGAGAAGAATCCATTGTGGGCACAGAATTACGTAAAGATATCAAAAGGAAGGGTTATATTTTTTGTTATATCGGAACCGTTACGCTTCGATCGGTATCTAATTTACTTGGAAGAGACCACCATCTGGTGTAGGGTGACCAGGTATTCCGACATTATTGAGACTAGACTTTGACTAGAATTATTATGAACAATTAATTGTCAGCTGTGTTCCGGTCAGAAAGAAAAAGTGTCCGGGACACCATCTGTAGCACGTCTTGACATCACTATTCATTGAATTATAAATAATTAATATAATTGATATGAATATCAACTGCACAAATCACCACTTAGGCTCTCTCCGAGAATGAACATGTCGCGTCATGCGATTCTGCGCCTCGGTCAAGCCGCCTCCATACCAGGTGGTATTCCACCTGATTGGCCGACATCCATGATTGGCAGACACTTTGCTTATTTAATCAATTCACAGTTTTATATTAATATAATACTTCGGACCTTATGTTACTTAGGAATCGCATATTATTATTGATTTCTATTTAATCTGAAAAAAATCACGTCTATTGGCGCATTTTAGCAGTATAATCGATTTAAATAGCAAAATGCATGACGCTTTCATTGCTTTTGGAAATTATACCGAGAAAAAACTACCCACAATTTTAGATGTATTCAAAAATAAATTCTTGTAAAAATTCATATTACCTCGATTGGGGCCGTAGACATAATATGAAAATTATATATATTATATGAATATCACATAAACACGTTATCATAAACCTAACATACATACATATATATTATGATACTTTGAATGTATTTACTATTTCGGGTTATTTTATATTACTATGTTAATATTTTACTGTATTATATCCTCTTTACTATTCGTAGAGTCCAAAAATTAAATGGGACTTATTCCTCCAATTGATTACACTTTATTGTGACCCTACGTTTATGTCACGCCCGTATTGACTCTACATTTATACACAGTACAGTCTTATTTGTGTGCTCTCTAATTAAAATATCTGAGCCATAAAAAATGCTATTAGTTCACATTGATGAAAATAAATTGGATTGAGAAAAGCTTGGACTTTGTAAAGTTGTCAGAGGCTAATGAAGAAATAACGGTGCTATTGAATCTTGATAATGGAAGTATAGATTTTTGTCATCTTAACGCAGTTAGATACTTATGCTATGTAGGCATTTTTTCTTCCTTTAGTCCTTCGTGACCTTAAGCCCTGATGAAGTAGGAAGTTAGCACCCAGAAAAGAAAAATAGTCTTTGAGATCCTCATATAATAAGAGTAAGAGGATTATAAAGGGGGCAAAGCATGTGCAAGTTCCGTCGGACTCTAATTGGTAGCCATTTCAGTTGATTTCGATAGAAGGTGATGGTTGTTCAATTCACGGATTTATGTCAAGTATTATATCTCTGGTCGGAAATTTCCTCTAAATACTCGACGATTCTATCAATTTCATTAATTGGTCGGCTCACTCACAGTTTACTATTATTTACAGTTAAGCCGATTTTGTACCAATTAATTAGAAATTGGAAGTTCTCCACAACACTTCATGACGGAATTATATCTCAAAATTAACAAATGTAGAGGTAAACGTTTTAATTACACAAACAATAACAAAAAAAGTGAAGATATCGGATTTTTGGTTTAGATTTGTCGTCCCTGAAGTTTGATGGTGGTAGGTTTTTTGTTGGGGAGTTCCCAACTAATATATTCAGCGACTTTAAATTCTAAGTGGACTGTTTATAAAAAATAGGCTTTACCGGGCCCTAAATCTCCCTTAAATGCACTTGCCGGTAGTCGCGACGGGAAATACAGATACCAGGATGAAAGGGAATAAAAAGGCAGCTGTAAAAGGTAAAGGAAACACGCACTAACCTACATGACTGTAGTCCAGGCACGTGGGATCCCACGTGGGCTGACTGCGGTGGTGTCCGGAGCTAAGAGAAAGTCTTGAGTGTTTGTGAGTCTCGATCAAAATGGGACTATGGCCTCCGAATACATCGGTACGCTGACTTAGCAACTAACTGTCAAAGGCAGCCACAGAGCGTAAACGCGTAGGGACGTGGATGTAATAAGAGGGGAGACCATCGACAAGTGCGTATAGATTATAAAATTTAATTTGAAACCCAACAGATGGAGAGATGTCTTTTTCTAAAAAACTAGTAACTCTACTTGCCAAGGGTACACACTATAGGGCATGGTTCTCTGACGTTCCTACAACGGACAGCTCCATAATTTTCTTCTTTCCAGCGTTGTCCCGGGCTTGTACCACGATGCAAGATGATCGACAGCTGTCTAACGTCATTCCCGAACCCGTATAATCTCAAGAGTAATCTTTTTTTTCTTTGTTTTTTTTTTCTTTTGTTACAAGGGGGTAGACGAGCAGGCAGCAGGCACCGAAGTGCCTACCGGCGCCCATGGACATCTGCACGACCAGAATCTCCCTCCAAATGAAAATAAGACTTGCAAATTTTACAACAACACTTTAAATTAAGGTACCTTAAAAATTAAGTTATTTGCTGCTAATTCTGTTTCAAAGTCAAATTCGAAAATGTTTTATTCATATAGACTTTACAGTACTTATAAACGTCATATGCGCAATAATAATAATTATTATTAATTTTTGGTGAAAAATTTTACTATTAAAAGATAAGTTTACAAGGGTTCCAACTCGCCCTGCTCTGAGAAGAGCCCGCAATAAACTTAGCCTGTCATTTTTTTGTTAACACCATCTCACAATAATTCAAATACGGTTAGAGCAATTTACCATCTTTTTAATTAGTAAAAAGTTCATCTAAAATATACTAGTACAAAAACACCGTAATCTATTTGTATAAAGATTTCACGTCTGTATAATTTTATATGTACTGCAATCCCCCCTATAACACGGTGCTCTTATAGCGCAATAATATTATTCTATAATATATAATATTATGTATATTCTCTGTGCATTCGGGGTCGTATACGTTATACGAGAATAATCCTACAACGCGTTTTCATATAACGTGGAATAAATCTACCGTGTTCTAGGGGGGATTACAGTATTACGTTTTCGCTGAATTTTCTTTTGATTTTTTTTTAAAGGTTTCAAAAATGTCCTTTTACAATATGCATTTTTGTGTATCGGTCCATTAAACTAAGATCTGTCCGAAACCAGCCATTGGATCGTTTCATTTATCAGCGGTGCTATATGTTACCCGTTTACATTGTATGTTATATAATTTCGAATTGTTTTGTAATATCAATATTGTTTTTATAAAACAATCCTCAATCATGTTCTATGTTAAACATCTAGTCGTTTGTGCAAATTTTGAAATCTTTTATGGACTTGAACGGTCTATTTTGTCACTTACTGGTGATCTTTATTCTCATCAGCGATTCTGGTTGGAACTGCTGGAATAAATATGTTGGCTAAGGGAATTGAACGTGTTTTATTGGCCGATAAGAGCATACTTGTATTTAAAAGTGTTGGTGACTCTTCCCCAACACGGCGAAATAAAAAAAAAACTTTAAAACACAAATAGATTCCTACAAAACACAGTTCGAAGCCCAAAAAACATGTTTTTTTGTCTCTTTAAAAATACTTAGGTAGTAAATGCAACAGCAAGTACGGTATATTTATTCTGTATAAAAATCTTCGAGAAATGATATCGCGATTGATATAGTCTTGATTGGATCATATTTTACTGTTACACGCAACTTCTAGAAGTCCATCCTAATTGCAGTCCAAACATTATTAAGATCATCGATTATTTTAAATGGGTCGCCAGGGGCTGGCACTCGATCCATTTACCACCTCCGTCCTATCTACTTCTACTCTTAACTAGCATTATTTTTAGAAGCTAATTTTAAAAGAATTTTCCTTTTGGATGCAACTTTTAGAAGTGCATCCTTATAGCAGTCCAAACATTATTAAGATCATCGATTCTTTTTAATGGGTCACCAGGCGCTGTCGCTCGATCTGTTTACCACGACCACTTCATGTCCTATCTACCTCTACTTTCAACTAGCATTTAGTTTTATACGCAAATTTTAGAGATTTTTTTATTCTTAATATAATCTTCTTCCTTTTTTCCTTTTACATGGAAGTTTATCCTTATTGCAAGCCTAACCACTATTAAGATTTTAGATTTAATTTTTAATGGCTCACCAAAGGTTTGTCTTATATCCTTTAGATGGACAAACTCATAACTTTTCAATAAAGATGGGAAATTGCCGAAACTATATCAAGTTTAGAAAATGAAACCAAGAGAAAAGATTTAATTTGATCTATTTTTTTTTCATAAATATTACCATTACAGTTTAATTTCATGTAAAATTCAAATAAATTAACGCAACAGTTGTGGAAAAATTATCTTCTGATGTTTGTCTTTTTTCTAGTTTTTTTTATATTTTTGAGAACTTGTAAGAGAGCGCCGAGTTCAAACGATCCAACAGAAATGACGTGCATTGTAGTTCCCCCCACAGGTACATAACAAAGTAAGATAAATGTAAAAAAAAAATATTATCATCAATTAAAAAAATCAAGGCTATCCGTAGCGTGGGCCACGGGCTTAATCATTAAGAAATCATTAAACGCTAACGACATCTCTCGACTTCACCCCCGGGTCCGCCATTTCACACGTCACCTGGCAACGAACCATTATAATAGCTTTACTTTCGCCTAGCAACACTATAGTATACGAAAGACCGTGGCAACATATGACACTTACGGTTGGACCTGGATTTGCACGGGAGCACTAGTCTTCTAAAGCCAAATACCTTCTGGATGCATCATTAGACAAAATGTTTCAAAATTGGTACTGCTTAAGGAGCTTCAAGAAAACATCAAAGGCTTTTTACGTACCTTCAAGAAAAGAGCATACTCATTTCTCAAAGGCCGGCAACGCATCTGCGATCCCCCTGGTGTTGCAGTTGTCATCTTAAATAACAGAGGTTTTATATGCATTCAGTCAATTAGAAACAATTGTCTACATATAAAAAGTACCCGCAAGAAGAATAAAATGTTCCAAATTTGAAAAATTCAAAAGTATTTAAAAATAGCAATCGAAAGTGACTGGTATGAGTCAGCGCCGGACCAAGACAAGTGGCGCGAAATCCTGTCGGAAGCCAAAATTCATGTTGTGTTCCACATCCATTCCAGTAAGGAAATATTTGAAAATACTCTATTCGATTCGAGCATTTACTGGCAGGTCGTGTTTAAATATTATTGCTATAAATAAACAAGAAAATATATTTTTTTAATTTTAATGAATTGACATTTATGTAAGTAAAATTGCTTAAGTTAGTATTTCGTGACAAACTTTATACCGTACTATCTCAGACAAGATAATTATCACTGTTAATATAGTGGCTCTTAAACACTGTTCCGACGATTTAGAATGGAGCAATGTTTTACCAGCTGATAAAGCCAGAATCTCTTTATTGGATAAGGAGCGACATCCTGAAGTCTTAAGAAGACTAAGGAGAGCGTTCCTTTTACAACTGTGAATAAAAGTACTCTAATACATCATAAATGCCCGTTTTGTTATGCAAAGGCCCGTTTAATTACTTATAATTAGTTTAATCTAAAATAATATCATTGTTCTTCAGGCCAATACATCTCTATCATCTTTTTCAAGCGCTCATCCATTTCTTTTCCTTGCGGTAGCTGTTTTCCTAGGATGAAGACGAATTTCTCGTGACAGTCCATCATACCCAAATATTGACCCTCGATGATCTTCAGGCGCATCGGGTAACGGTGAAATTCTGCTAAATCCAGTTTTGCTGCGAAAATAGAATAAACATTAGCAAGAGTAAATAGATTTCATGGGATGTTCATATTGAACCATTCTCGTAATTTTATAAATACGTGCTAAGTATAACACTTGTGTAGGAAATGTCATCCAGAGGGGTTGATCTTCCTTTTCATCTGTCCGATAATTGGATAGATCCACTACTACTGGATTGCCCTAGCTACTATTGTCACACCTCTTATGTCATCCGTGACAGTAGTATCCCCATCCTTTTTTACCTTTCCATCTACCTCTGCTCCATCCCTTATTCCTTTAATCCCTATCTATTTATATACATAGTTAGAGTTAGCACTATACTTGCAGCTCATTTGGTCGTCAGCCAAATTGTGTCGGCGGAACGGGTTCCCAGTACCTCCCTCAATAC
>JANCMC010001532.1:0-17698 GCA_024363005.1 Charaxes varanes
CTGTTTTACCATTGTATTTACTGTATAATCATTGTTTTTTTTATTTTGTGTACAATAAAGATTATTCATTCATTCATATTTGCTCCAAAATTGATATGTAAGATTCCACCCGTTGCTTTCCATTTTCCATTCCAAGCTTTTATTTATAAAAGCTTTCAATAAACATATGAAGGCATCATTTATTAACATAATGTCGTGATACTAATGTGTTTGGTTATACCTTATTATTGGTTTGAGAAGCAACGGCATTTAATTATTAGGTTAATATTAGTAATAAGGCCGAGATGGTCGTAGTTTAATCAGTGTCCGGCATTTGAGTCCATCGCTAGGTTAAGTAGTTCTTATCGCGACGCGTTGTTAAATGGGCGAACTATTCCCACATTGGTTACTTCAAATATTTTGAATCTCCTCCGTGTATCGGAAGACACGTACAACTGTGGGTCCCGATTGTATGCCTAAACATATCAATAAAATGTTGTATATTGTAAGGTCACTGAGGGATATAAGTCCTGAGATTGTGGAGTTAGTGGGGGTTCCGAGGTTCATATCAGACATATTCTGCAGTCGGTCATCTTAACTCGTCCCATAGACACGAGCTCTGCGATTTAAGCGGACAATATTACTCGACCGGGATGATGCTAGATTTAATATTGGTAATATAGAATCCTAGTCGAATAAAAATGTGGTGCAGTCGGAGAACCATTATCAGTCACTAAGTTTCTTTCAACCGTTGTTTTTTTTTACTTAAATAAATATACACATACAAAGTGAAAGTTAACTACTTTCGACTCTATAAGCATTTCCCTTATCGATAGTAGTAGTTCAAATAAGTATCTCATATTAGTTTATTTTTATACATGTTAATAAAGCCAAGTCATGAGCAGAGAGATGTGGTTTATTGCCTGCAATAAAATCTTTACTGACTATTTTATTAAGAGTAGCTTAACCACTGAATACAGCCCTAGTTTATCACACAGTAGCTCTATGCGAAAGGTCTATGAGGCGATTATTATCGACAATGTATAATTTTATTATAAAAAATTTTTATGAAAACTTAACCTAGTGATTTATTGCACACTATCTGTGTCAAATTAGTCATCAGTTCCGGTATTTTTGACTGAGTGACTATCAAGAAAAAATATATTTATATCTCTAAGGCCGTCCACGCATCTGCAAGGGAAAAGCAAAAAGTTATGTTATAGATTGGTACCTAGTACCTACTTAGGATTTAGGTAGCCCTTGTTTATGGTGCCTACAAAAAATATATTTGTGTATAACAGGCGTCTATTACCAGGCACACAGGCATTAAGTTGTCTACTTTTGGATCAGACGTCCGTGTGCCATATAGTGTGTCCTATGTATTTATTTATTTTATTTAATGTACTTATGGGCACAATTTGGGCATTATGCCCGTATGTTGAATGGCGGCAAGACGAAACTGTGCGGATTTGGCAGAAATTCCGCTGACACAATTCCCATTTTTGTAGCCCGAGCACACCGAAGTGTTAATTGTAGCGAGCAGGCGAGAGCCGCAGCGAGCGGGCCTTAATGGTTTTATCTAGCCCAAAAAATGTCGGCGCTCTTGCAGTAATTTACAAAGATTCGCATCGGAACCCGGGGCCGCTAAAAAGTTAACGAGTTAAATATTAAAATGATAATGCGCCGAGTAAAATTGAAACCACCTCGAGTAATTTCACTTGCAGATGAGTTATTAATTTTAGATAGTTTAATTTTATAGAGCAGGTAAACTTTTGTTCGTCCGTAAAGTATATGGACGAAGTTTTGTTTTGAGGGTATAAGTTAGAGCTACCGACTGAGATTAATTGGATGCAACGGACGAAGTCTGAAGTAAAAGGAAACTCACGTCCACGAGATGGAGATTCATTCATATTTTAGTACAGCGGTCCCGTGAAATATCTGTTTATAAATATATTTAAAGAACGTCATGGAAAATAGTACAGACATTAATATTTTTAATTGCCATTTGTCGGCCACCCTTTGTTAATAATTTTAAGAATTTTCTTTGTTTTTTCATTTATATTTTTATCGTCCGCGTAATATACTATGTACACACATACACAATTTAACAAAATTTACGAAATATCGAGACTAATTACAGGTAAACACAAAATTCACAAAACAGAAAATATGTATTGTTTATTTTTTTACTTTTCTTTTAAAGAATGACTGATCAATATTTAAAGAATAAGGTACACATAATATCTAAATAAAGAATAAAGGAATCTAAGTAAAGTTTTAAGAATTAGTCTAGAGCACTTACGGTTAATACACCTTTCTAACAAAAATGAATTTTTAAAATAAATAATCAATGGCGAATTGGTGTTAAGTTTTTTATGTCATAAGGGGCAAACGAAAAAGCGGGCAGGCAAGTAACTATCGACGCCTGTGGACGCCTGCCCGACCAGGAGGTTAACGCCTGAAATGCCGGATTTTAATGAAGAGTCTAGGCCACCGGGAAGCGCACTTAACACATGCTTTTACTTTAAGCATAAGTTGTAGGGGAAAGGATATTACACATACCTAAATAACATTGCTAATATTAAAAAAAAAAAAACTATATCATATTCACACATCACTAAGAGCGGCGCATCGATTATAACGAATAAATAGCAAGTGCCGAACGAAACGTATCAACGTTTTCGAATGGATTGGATTTGATATAGTGACCTTTGGGTATAGTGTCCTTACTAGTAGGATCCTTTCATCGCCGCAATATCCGGTTTTTACTGTAGTTCGTTACAGTCAAAACCGAATAAAACGACATTGGTTAAAAGCGACCGACTTCTATATATTGGATATAGCGACAATCCGATATAGCTTCTCTATTACTAGGGTTACTTTAATGTCGTAATAACAGATTTTAGTTGTATTGACTGGCCCGTTGGCGCAGTGGACAGTGGACCTGCCTTCCGCTCCGGAGGTCGTGGGTTCGATTCCTGCCTCGAGTCTGAGTGTATCATCTATATGTACAAAAAAAAATTTGTATAACAGGCGTCTGTACCTATAGAATTTAACCAGCCTGCCTAATCAGATTGTGAAGTCATTTATATCATCTGCTTTCAGATAAAATTCACAACAATATGCCCGTATATTGTCGACACAGGCCTGTGTAAGAAGCCACGTATTCGCTTCAATGCGCTCATGAAGGTGGTAGAAGTGGGAGAGGCAGCCGATATGATCGTGGATGCTGTGAGGAGGGAAATTGTCGAAATCACGCTGCCTCCAGAGTTGCATTTTCTTAATAGAGTAAGTAGTTTTTACCATATTCTGTACCTTCTGAAAACCTTTTCCGTTGTTTTGTATAAAAAACGTGATGGACTCGACGCCCGTACGGTTGTTCCATGTATAAGAAAATCGTCTTTTGGCTTTATTGGTTTAAATTTCCTTCCTTTTTTAGGGTTCCGTAGTACTACAAGGAACCCTCATAATTTCGCTCTGTCCGTCCATCCATCTGTCCAACCATAAGGTGGTCCCTCCCCTCCTAGCATTTCCAAACTATTAGAGGTAGAGACTTGAAATTCTCTATGTTGATAGAACATGCTAAAAACTCATTAGGAAAATAATTCTGAACAATATTGGACAACAACTTTTGACGACACCGGTTTTTTAACAACTACGTTTATAGCGTATCAGATACGAAACCCTTCTATATAAGCGTGTCTTGACACGCTTTTGGCCATTTTTATTTAGAATCTGAAGGCTGTACTTTGGTGGCGGATTCGGTGGTGTAGCTTTCGGGTTGCAGCATTACACCGATTTTCCCTCGTATTCATTCGATTCGATTAAAGCAAAGTAGTTTAGCTTCTCATGAATATAGTGTCTGTCAACGAAACGCTAAGAAGAAGAATATTCTATAATTAAATATATGAAAACCTTTAAGATACACACATATTATATGCGTACCTAGTTATGGTGAAAATATTAATTCGTAAGTAAATATGAAGAGGCTTTAATAAATATGTCTATTTTAAGTAATTATGCATGATTAATAAGAAATATACAATCGGACGTTATGACTCATACAGAAAAACGTATCCAAAAAGACGTAGATAAGTTATGATTTTATTTTTCTTTTTAATTACCTTTATAACATTTTTTATATTATTTAATAGAATATTATTGCACCGAGCGCAAAGTAAGTAATTAATGCACGAATTCACCAAATTAACACGAGTGCATTAATTACTCACTTCAGCAAGGTGAGTAATCTTCTTTTCTTTCAACTACATAGCTGTATATTTGCATTTTTTTTTTAATTGTCGTTTATATATTAATTAATGATAACATTACTGCATAGTTGGAACAAAAAGAGAATTACGAAACGAATGAACAAGTACTTATATGATAATATTGTTAGATCAATGGCGGTAGTAGCTGGCGGCGCTGCAAAAAAACCACGTGCTCAAAAGTTTCAAGCGTGAAGTGAGGGTAATTGTGTAATCAACGGAGCGAACATGCCACCGTCAGGCGCCCCTGTCGTTCACAATGAAACCCTTCCTGGACACTGACGGAGACCACTGAACACTACGCTAATTGATACGCTTGAGGGAAATTGTCATTAACACGTGGTTAGTAAGCTGGAAATATCAACACTGGGGTTAAATAGCATAATTGTAGAGAAAATTCATAAGAGGTAACATACGCACATTATATTAAAATTCTATTAAGAACTCTCCGAAACCAGAAACATTCCTGTGGTTAAGAATTCCCAATTTGAATTTCCATACAACTCCGTAAATAAAAAAAAAGTAAGTAAGTCTCCTTCCAGTCTAAGTAAATAAAGTAAGTCTCCTTCTTCATGTTTCCTTTACTTTTTATTTTAACGGTATTTTCACCGTATGATATAATAGGAAAGGAGAGTCCTCTATCAGTGTAAAGATTAAACGTAAGTGTCTAGAAATACTCGCATTCGTCGTGAAATATCTGTGATTTGATTAATATTTATAAATTAAAAGTTTATTAGGCCGCTGAGACCAAGCCAAAAAATAACTTTAGTTAGTAATAAAACACAGTTCTTCACAGTCACACAGGCAGTTATAATATAGCAAGAATATCAGAAAAGATTTATATTAGTTGAATCTGCTATTATAATAATTTTACACACTAAACTATTCCAATTATTGTAATATTTCCGGTTTCCTAAATCCTTCCAATTTATGTCATTTCAATTGACAGATAGCTTTCTTTGTATTCCCGCCAATTGCGTCCCTCTTTTTTTTTAATTTTTATTGACGACAACCCATCGCTTTAATGCCACTAATTGCTCATGAAAAATGGTTACAAAAATGCTGGCGACAACATTAGGTATGTATCTATAAATATTATTTTTCCCTTTTTAAAGTGTAAGTTCTTTAATGCTTCATATTATTCACTGATTTTATTATCGTCACATTTAATGGAAACATTAAAACGTTCGATGAGAGGCCACGATATTATCCCGTTGCGTCTTTCTCGTGTTCTTAATTGACTTTGATAGGCTTTTAGCTGTAATAAGATTGATAATACGGAGAATTAGTACGTGAATCAAACGGAAGCTATTTTTAGGCGACGCTCATTTGATTATAACATGTAACGTTCAAGATAATGTCACACTTACAATAATTAGTCAGTAAATTTATATTCATGTAAGTATAGAATAATTAATATTTAACTCACGTACTAACCCTACAAAATAATACTTTGTATAATGTTACACGTAACTATGTATGTCATACATATTTAGAAAATTATAAGTACAAAAAATAATCTTATAGTGTAGCTCTACACTCGGGTGCAATGAGATCGCAAATGGAGCATTTTCTTGTAAAAAAAAAATTCTGTTTAGTATTTTTTTTTAATATGAGATTAAAGATCATTTACCGGATAGGTATTGAGATGACCTTTAATCCCATATTAAAAAATACGTGTATTATTTTTAAGTAAAACATAAATAAAAAGGTTTTACCAAAGAATGTTCTCATGTGCGAACTCATTGCATCCGAGTGTATATCTGAAGAACACTGGTAGTTCTATCGGTAGTCGAATCAATTGGTCGGGCCGTAATACCCTAACGAATCGGTTTGAAACGTAACAGACACTATTGATGTAAGGTTAAAAATAGACATAGCAACATAAAATCGATAGTGGGTAATAAAATTGCAATAGTACTTGTGGCGTAAGCGGTATCAATTCTCCTTCAGTTTTTGTTAGATGCTTCATGGTTTACATTACGACAGATGTATTGTGTAACTCGCAGAGGAAATAACTATAAAATATAATGACATGTTTAATACAGACTGTTATTTAAAAGATTTTAAAATAAAAAGAACCACGGAATTTTTCTGTCAGTGTCCCCCGTGGCCGAGACACCCATAAGTGGTCCGTCAGCCTTGCTTAGAAGGCACCTCTATTGCGATGAGATCAAATTTTAAAGTTAATGCCTAAGGCCTTTTCATTCCGATGACGCCATGAAAGACATTAGGGCATCATTCGATCAGAAAATAAGAACATTTTGATATTATCGCCACACTAAAACCTAGAAATGAAGTCACACATTTTACTGAAGTTAAAACCATTCATTTCAGATGTGTGCATACTGCATAAGGCTTATGCAGTAAGAATACACTTACAGATCTTTTTGTATTATTAATGTTAACAAATTTAAAACGCAATCAGGCATTTGAAATGAAAAGCGAGCGCGAATTGTATGTCAAGTAGCGACCATGCCGTTCGAGAAGAAAAGCGCAAATCGTGAGTTGTTTAAAAATCTATTTACGGTTGTGAATTCTTGATACTGCATATAAATTTTATGAAAAAAAAAAAAGAAAGGAGAATGAGACTAAACTAATCTGATGAAGAATATGAACTTCATATAATTGCGTAACGAAACTTTAAACTAAAGAAAGGAGAATGAGACTAAACTAATCTGATGAAGAATATGAACTTCGTATAATTACGTAACGATACTTTAAACTATGCACTTAAAAATAACAAACGGCAAGGTGACAAAAATTTATCTTGTGTAAAATATGTTTTATGGAAATATCTGCGCGTCACAAAAAAACAAGTGTACTAAAAGTTAACCATGCCTTTAAAAAAACAATAATTCAGTATACTTTTGTCTTTAAAAGGTAAGATAAAAACTTGTCAATTTCTGTAATTTATAACATAAAGTCTTTGTGAAGCTAACTTAATTGAGTAACAACACACACCTTAAAAATATTACTTTTTTTTATACACTACAAAATATCCGATGTGAATGTAACTCTCTCTGCATACAAATAATCTAGAGTCATTAGAAATACTCGACAGAATACCAGCTTTGCGAGCGCCACAATACCAAATTTATTTGCATTAAAATTGGTTTTTGCTTTACGTTATTATACAAAGATATATATATTTTTTTGTGTTTATTTCTTATTATGCCAAATGAATATCTCACTGCATATCAATTTTAAATGTGGTTTTATGCCAAGTAATCTAATCTTTCCTGCCTGTCATGAATTTCCGTAAGATAATACTTGCTTCTATTGAGTATATTTTTAAACATAGACATCGCTTGTAAGTCTACACGTGAAACATGGAAATTGTCTATGATTGATTATCAGTAAAGGAAACTCTATAATGTTACATTATTTTATTTTGGCATCTCTCTATATTATCTATTACTATTTTTTAATTAGCATGAAATTGTTCTATTTATGTAGTGACACAAAAGAGCACAGCAAATATTTATAAGTGAAAGTGATCTTAAATTTCGAGAATTTAGTGTTCATATAACCTGACTGCGAATCAAAAATTCAACACCAAGCGGAAGGCGACTTCCTTCCCGCTCTGATAAGTGACTAGGTGCATATTATTGAGGCAAATCTACATGACTTGTAAATGTAATAGCTAAAAGAGCCAAAATATTATTTGTTGTAGGAAAATGAATATATGGTGGACCAATGTTGAGGCTATGTGTACTCCCGCCAGTAGCCGTCAAAGACCAGGTAGGCCGTGGCGCAACGACTGAGACGCCTTTGCCGGAAATGAGTGGGTTGGAATGGCTCAGGGTAGAGGAGAGTGGTCTAGGAGGGAGGAGGCCTTTGCCCAGCACTGAGACATTGCAGGCTAGTATATACATATATCCGATATTATCCAAAAGCCACTCAGTAAAAACATCACTAAAATGGTTGTACACGCATGATCCAACTCTGTGGCCACATTTTGTGCCACAAGGTTATCAATGTATTTATATACATACATTTAAGTAAAATATACTCCCATACAACTGAATCGACTCAACACAATATAAAATGAGCGATGAAAAAAAAAGAATTTCAAATGACTGCCTATTGAACTCTATGGCGTTTATGTACGCAACAAGTAGGTTAAAAGAAATTTTCATAACAGCTACATGATGTTATAGGACTATGTACATATAGGGTACATTTTTGTTCAAAAGTTTTTGGGAGTGCCTGCATCAAAATATAATTACTAAATTGGTAGTTTAGCGCCAGATCCCATTACAAATCGTGGTATTGTAAATACAATTATGAGCTACCCCATATGTCGCAGCATAGCTATAAGTTTCTTAATGTGCTGTAAACTCGAACAAAGACCGTTGACTGCATCGGCACACGCGATATTCCCACCGTAACACGTCGTAAACACGCTCGATTAGACGCAAAAAAATACCTATATATGCATGATAAATATACATACATATATTCAACAAATCGGTTTTACTTTCCGCAATCTTTTAATTACACAATCAGACGTCATCTGAAACGACTTTATTACTAGATAACGTAAACATACAAAGAAAAATAAATTAATTAAAAAAAGTTTTATTTTACTTTATTTTAAGGCTTATAGAGTACTAGCGGACCCGGAAGCCGCTAACCTGTCCGAAAGTTGGGTTAACATGAAAAATAGATATACGCCGTCTTGGGCTTTCTTGTAGAACTATTTAAGATAAATATTTCCTTCATACACTATATACATGTAACTCTAACAGTTTTTGCAACGCACGCCGTTTCTTGCTGATTCTTCTCGTGGCTCGACTCTTTCAAATCAGTGGTAGCTTTTAAAATATTTGACGATTCAAAAGATATTGTAAAAGTCTACTTGAATAAAATATCATTTGAATTTGAATTAACCGGGATAACGTTATTTTAATTATTAGTATCATTGATAGTGGAAAACGTTCTGAAAATGTATATTACAGGTAATATAAACCCCATTGCATAATCCACCCTGACTTTGACGTCTCGCAGATGTGTAAAAAAACGGGCCTTGGAAAAAAGTTTGGGAAAAGATGCCTGCCACGAGGGCTCAACGTACGTTTTTGCCAAACGATATGGGCCCTACTATAGTGTCCTACTTTAGCACGTTACGATAGTGCAAAGCATATGTGACAATAAGATTGCGAGAGTCTATCGCAATAGACTTTGATATCAAAGTATTTTTGTACTAAGAGTTCAAAGGCTACGATCCGTCGAATCCGATATAAATTTGGGAATGGGTGATGCGAATTCCTGATCGTGCGTTCACGGAAATTCGGCCGTGGATCTGCTAAATTGAATGCCGGCTTAGATTCTGCAATCATTATTTCGAGTCGGGCGGGAACCGATAATTGGTCAAAGCTCCGCGCAGACTGGAATTGGGTAAAATTTTTGACATTTTGTCAGTTGGCATACGTCCTAAACCACACATTCATCAGTAAACCATTTCGTGTTTTAATATTCATAGCTTTATTACATGCTCTACTAGCTGCTTCCCGGGACTTTTTCCGCTTAAAATTAAACCTGCGAGACCCCTCAGACCACCTCAATCTGGAACTATCGAAAAATCTGTACTTAGCGGGCGATAAAGTACCTCCTTGTAAATTTAATAATTGTCCTGTGCACTTTCCTGATTAAAATCCCCTCTTTTGTGCTATTGAGCTCTTAAGGGTGCAAAATCTGTTTGACAATATTTTTTTTTATGTTACAAGAGGCAAACGAGCAGGCAGCAGGCACCTAAGTGCCTACCGACGCCTATAGACATCTGCACGACCAGTAGGCTAGCAGATGCGTTGCCGGCCTTTAATAATGAGTTTAGCCCACCGGAAAGTCTCACAAACCGAACGAAACGCGACAACAATACCATCACTTGACGTGCCAGCGTTGCCGCCACTTTACGCCGATCTCATGTGAGAGAGAGGGTACTGCGGTCGTAAAATAGTATACGACTTTTCGTGAGAATAGCATCATGTGAAATGATGTTTCTGTTTTTACTTCTTCATCACGTTATCCTGGTCCGCTTACATTGCAGAGGATGTGGCCGTGGGGCGAGTTAAGGTGATCGATTGCCGTCTAGCTAGGGATAACGCTAGGCAAAAGAAGATAAAAGAACGGATAGATCAAAATCTGGGAGAATAATCTCAAATATGTACGTATTTCATAATGCAGTACCGTTTCCACGGAACAGGTAGGCATTTCGCACAAAAACCAGCTTCGCAACGCAACAATTCTGATTGCATTCCGACGCAACACGTAGCGAATCGATACAAGACACGATGGCATTCGATATAGGAATCGTGGGATATCCAGTTAGATGACTAACATGACAATTTTTTAAATAAGTAAAGTTACATACCTTAAATATCCTAAAGAAATCTGGCAATTCTATTCAACCCTTTATAATAATTTAAATCTTTACCAGTCATATTAGAAATAAAATGTTCCAACATTTACAAGTTCCTTGTAGATTGCATAGATCTACCGAGAGGAACTCGAGGGTATAACTAAAAATATTAAACTAATAATAAATGAACAAAGCAGGTATCTATAGACTGGCCCGTTGGCGCAGTGAGTAACCTTGCCTTCTGCTCCGAAGGTCGCGGGTTTGATTCCCGCCTCGAGTCTGGGTGTATTATCCACATGTATGTATTATAATGTTTATTAATAATTATTAATAATAATGTTTATTTCCAAAAAATAAACATTTGCGTATAACAGACGGCTGTTACCTATAACACAGAAATTCAGGTGTCTACCTTAGAAAAAACGTCTGTTTATCATATAGTCCTATATATTTATTTATATAAGTATATAAAAACAAAACGTTAGGTACGTAGCATAGAAAAATAAAAAGAATAGGAAATCTCGAAAATCGCATGACGTACAAAGCTGGTAGTTTATAGATAGAGGACATTCGTTACGAATGGATTTTGTTTTTGTGGTTTCTAAGAAAAGAATTCGTAGAAAGAAATTTTTACGTTATCAAGTTAAAAACCACACTGTGCCTTTCTATCACTTATTTCGCGCTCTCGCTCGCTCGGCTCAGGCGGAACATGACACTTTTTCGTACGTGCAGCCGCCGTTCAACGATTTATTATACGTTTTCAAGTTAAAAAAAACACACCGTGATACTATCATACTGCAGATGGTGGTGTCTACTAACCTGTAAATGTGAGTCATCTTTACTCTGCTCGGGTTTTATGAATTCAGCTTGTAAGGCATGCGTCTTCCGTTAAAAGAAACTGTGATACAGGAAAAGTGCGTTCCACTAAATTAATACACTAAATATAAGTTTGTAGTTAACAAATGTAAAAATAATATCCAAAACAATTATTTTTCGGTATTGAGTGCTTTGCCCGTTCCGGTGTTTCCGAATCCGAAATAAAATTTAGGGACCTTCAAAAAATAAAATCATACTTATTCCTTAAAAGCCGACAACGCATTTGCGTACTTACGCGTTTTTCAAATGGGGAAAAACCATTGAATTCGCGTCATCGTCACCGAACTCTTTCCATAAGCTGTATGTATATTGTGTATAGATGTGTACATTAAAGAAAAAAAAAAAACGAAAACTGGCTCTCCGGGAGTCCCAACAGCAGTGACAACGAATCGTCAGAGGTCTCGGTAACGGCGACGTCAAAGTCAAAGTCAAGCGTTCGGTGACGAAGACGCAAGTTTGTTTTCGCTTCTATTGGGACTCCCGGAGTGTCAGTTTTTATATAAAAAAAAAAACAATGCGTAACAATTAAAGTAATTACTGGAGCACTCGTGTGTATAATGAGGGGGGTATCCGTGGCGCGTGTACCGCAGCCATCTCGATTTTACAGTTCACGCACAGCGGCCCATCGAGGTCGTGTTAGATCACGGCACACCTCGCAGACACTTACTATTTACCTCCTTCCGAGTTTAAATCCTGTCTTATGAAGTACTTGAAATAGTATGTCGTTAGTGAAAATCTATGCAACGATGAAACTCGAATGCTACGTCACCAATAGCGTCTCTACAGTGAAATCACCAAATATAATATGAACTGATGTACTTTACCTTACGAATATACTCAAACACTATTTTGTACAATTCAAACAACCGTTGACTAAATATACATGCATATAACACTATTGTATCTATTGCAGACGGCACTGAAACAAGCGAGTCCACTCAACTCCCCCTATAACCAGTCTCTATCATATCCAATCCCCCTATCATCTCACATATAACTTTTCCTTTCATATACATCTCCTACCGGCAATCTAAGCGTCCATTGACCAGATAACATTTAACACTGAGTGCACTCTCCGCTGTTGCAGTCTTACACAAGGGACCGCAGCGGTGCACTCGACTCCCCCTAACCTGTCACCTCGCAGTTTATTGCGATCGTTTATAACCAACCCAGATTACAAAGTTCACTCCATTCCCAGCAGTTACATTCTTTCATAATAACTTATACAAGCTATTACCCGCGACTTCTAGTATATTTTGTACATATTGCTCAGTAAATAAATTAAATACTTGTTACTATGACCGTACAGAAAGTGTAAACGAAAACATCAATGACGCAGATACCGTAATCCCACCTCTTATAACGCATTAATATTATTCTATAATATTATAATATATATATTATATACTTCTCATTCTCATATATTCCTAAATATACACATTTTTCTGATGAGATATATATTGTATTATGCGCATTTAGGGCTGTTCAAGAGCGTTATACGGGAATAATCTTACAACACGTTTTCCTATAATGTGTGCTGACAGAACGAAGTCTGTCCGATCAGCTAGTTAGGGATAATTATTTCTATTCGATTTAGGATCATTTCTATCTAATTCTAGATTATAATATATAAGTTCAGTCCCATTTTTTTTTTCAATTCACAGCATATGACAATCTGCTAAGCAAAAGCGACGAGAGCTTAGAAAAAAATTTGGACGTCTTCGTAAGCTACAGGCGATCGAACGGCTCCCAGTTGGCGAGTCTGTTGAAGGTTCACCTTCAGGTGCGAGGTTTCACCGTGTTCATAGACGTGGAGAGGTTGGAGGCTGGAAAATTCGACAACAACCTGCTGAGGAGTATACGACAAGCTAAACACTTCTTGCTAGTCCTAACACCGAACGCACTTGAGAGGTGCAAGCACGACAATGAACAGAAAGATTGGGTACACCGGGTGAGTTAAATATTTTTGTAATAATTTTTTTTTTAATATATTTTATTACTCATTGTTTGTGTTAGAGATACAGATTCTACTACCCATGATCTTGTCTCCGGACTCTGTCTCCTCTCTATGTAGCGGCGCCACAGCTCTAGCTTTAAATAGTTTCGTTAATAAAATGCCTAAAAGCGTGTCAGGACACGCTTATGTAGAAGGGTTCCGTAACTGATACGCTATAAACTATAAACTGCTGTATTTGCGAAATTACAAGGGTTCCTTGTAGTACTACAGAACTCTAAAAAGGCAGGCTTTATTTGTAATAGAAAATATATCCTACAAAATAAAATACAACTGCGCAGTGGGCAGTGACCCTGCCTTCTGCTCCGGGTGTCGTGTATTATCCATATGTATGTAATTATATATTTCAAAAAAATATATATTTGTCTATAACAGGCGGCTGTTACCTATAACACAGGCGTTAAGTTGTCTACCTTAGGAACAGTTGTCCGTGTGTCATGTAATCCTATATATATATTTATTAATTTACATATTATAATCGCCGCGACAAATGTGCGTGTTTAAGGCCGACTATGAATTACAACAACTAGCGACATAAATCAGCTGATCACATCGGGTGTCTTTTGTCCCATTTAATTGCATTCTATGGGAATTTTTCAACAGAGCCTTAAAACATCTTTAAGTGTTCGTTCAATGTGACTTTAATCAAAGTTATGAAACACAATAGCTAACAGCAATTTAAAATGTAAGACAATGTAGGTACAATTAATAATTCTATAGCTATTAAATAATTGTTGACGCTTGTTATCGCTCGCTTGCACGTAATGACATTAAACAATTTAAAAAATGCTGGTTAGATGTCTTTCGTATTAAGGACATGAGTTACCCAGTAATTATTACGTTGCGATTACGACTTTGACATACACAACAGTCAACGACAAAAAATATTATCATAGATTTCTATAACTAACCAAAAATGTGAGTGTATAGTCGAGTCCACTAGTCGACCAAGAAATTGGTTTGCCACGCTAAAGTCGAATATCGTTTGCACGTCAATTAGTTAGAAGGTTCATTTTTGCTTGTCAGGCATTAAGTTATTTTCTAAAAATAACCCTTAGCAAAATTTTCTTTAAGTAGGACCTGTCATCCAAAATGGTAAAGCACGTCCTTGCTCTACTATACATTCAAACTATTGGAGTCTCCATAATTTAAACAAAGATGTAATGTGTCGTGTTGCTTTTGAAAGACAAAAATAAATAAATTACCATGTCTGAAATGAAATGTCCTATTTACTTACTGCAAATAGTTCTTAGTGTCATTTTACTAATAAGCTGCATTACGTCTGTTTGGTCGTTGCCCACTTCCAAGTCCACATTTTTCAAAAATATTTCCGTTTCCTCTTCAAAGGTGCGCATAAACTTTTTGAGAATATTAAAATGGAATGCCGGAGTGAGCAATTTTCTCCTTTGATGCCATTTGTTGTCTTTCATATAGAAAAAAGCAATTAAAAGTGTTACATTTAACACTTTTTTAGCTTACATATAGATATTTGATTACAGAAAAGAAACCCTGAACTGTTTAATCAAATGATTCTCATTCTTTTTCCTTCTGCCTTATGAGAGAAATCAGAATGCAATTTTCTTATGCGCGAGGTCGACTGATACTTGGTCGGTTTTTCTTTTAATGTAAAAAAATATCGCCTAATTTAAAATAATACCAATGCAAAACGCAGAGATTTCCAAAATTTATATGCTTAGATAGCCCTTCTATTCCCTTTAATCTACATCAAAATTTGCATTAGCATTCTTTAACACAATTGATGGAAGTCTTGTTTTCTAACGACGGGGTAATATAAAAATTAAAAGAGTAGAAATCTTGCAAATATGGAAATTTATTTTCCTCAATTTGAACTTAATTTCAAATGACAATGGTCGATTTCGACGATTGAGCGATCACTAGTTACTGTAACTATATACAGGTTTGCAGCGTTGTTGTTATTTGCATAATAATTGCAATTAATTGTCGTAATAACATATCAAACGTCATCTGGTGGCACGCCCTAAGTACCGACGATATAATGATTGAATACATTATCGGTGCTTTGTTTATTTAATTACCCTTTTCTTGTGCCCCCACTCAAGTTATCAATATGAAATTTTGCTGAAAAGCATATAAGATAACTTTCATGTAGAAAAAATACTGTTCTCAACGTAAAGCTAGAACGCTCTTCCAGCATCTGTGTTCCCGGATCAATATAATATGGGTACCTTTAAGGTAAGATGTAATAGGTTTTTTCTAGGCAAGTGCGTTTTCCCTAGACTGCATCACCACTTAAGATAAGATGTGATAACAGTCGGCGAAAAAAAAAGGTTACTCTTTACATCTTCACCCATCTTAGTCTAACTTCACCCACTTTGGCCCACCTTCCCTCACATTAGCCCACTTCCGCCCACCTTCGCTCACCTTAGCCCATCTTCGCCCACTTTCGCCCACCTTATCCTACCTTAGCCCACCTTCACCAACCACCCTCCTCCGGCCCCACCTTCCCCCTCCTCTACCTTCCCGCTATAAGTTCAGTATAAGAGAAGTGGCGAGCCTAACACTGAAACGCGTAAAATCTGACACATTCGATTTCACTACCCATATTTTTTATGCCACGGGCCTTATACCGTTTCTTAAAGAGCAAATTCCAAAAAGCAATATTAAATTAATGCAAGAGAAGACGTAGACAAACATAGTATAAAAAAGATAGGAGTAAATCAACCGATATAATCTTTATTCAAGTCAGTTATTAAATCAGTTATCGTGAACTCCCTCAGATCAACGAGGCACGAGGATCTTTCATCAAGCCATACAATAATAAAAAAACGAAGATATTGAGGTAGCCGAATTGAATAAAGACAAAATCAATATAACAACAGCTTATAACATAAAAGGACTAAAATTTAATACAGTTTACATATCAGAGAACCTTTGTACAGCAAATGTAGTGAAATAGAGCTGAGAAAGCGCAAATGACAATTTTGTACTAGTGTAAGATAATGCTCGACCTACCTAAGAAATTACCTTTTGGAGAGAACAATGCAATATTTGGCTATATAATAAATACAGGATAAAGTGACAGTTAAGGTCTGGGCAACTTATTTTTTTTTTTCAAACAAATCACTCAAGAGTCACATAAACAACTCACATTACCTCAACAGTTGAATGGTTGGAGTGAAATGCTAATAGTATCCGATTCATACCCTCATAATAACACATTTTTACTTCAATTTTGATGATGTTTTAATATGTTAATGAAACTGTAGCAAATGAGGAGGTTTACTAGATTAGTAGTCTGCTCAAAGGAGGTCGTGGCTAGCGTGGCATTTCAGTCGATCGCCAGGTTAAGTTGGACGAAAGATGGGTGACAGATTTTAACACTGGCTTCCAAATATCTTACTTCTTACTTGTTTCTGTAGGCATGCAAAACAGTGGGTGACGATTTATGTCATTGAGTCATATTAGTCGTGAGATTGTAGAGATTGTGGTGATTGGATGACGTCAGACGGCAGTCGGTCACCTTAACTCAATCCTCATTGACTGATATTAGTCTTGAGATTGTTGAGATTGGATGACGTCAGACGGCAGTTGGTCAACTTAATTCGCCCCACAGCCACGTCCTCCACAATCTCAGCGGACCCTGGTACTCTACCGGGTTAACTCTAAATAGAAGGAAACTACTGAATTTAGACTAAAAAATAATCGCACACACAAATAATTGCGTTGAAAGATTGTTCGATTATAAATTACATCGACTACCAGCGCCGCTAGCGGTATAGCCACTGGTTTAAGAGTAATTTATATGGTGATTTAACGAGTGCTACAAGTACTATGTAGGATGGCGAAGTGGGACTCGTTCCAGAAATGGCATGGGTTTCTAGCTAGTGGGGCAAGTTGTAGCTTGCAGGGCTATACATGGCAACTTATCCGTTTAACGCGAACCTGTATTGTAAGTTCATATAGTGAGGGCTTAGTACGAACATTTCGAAGCGATATAAGTCAACTAGTCGACTTTACTTAGGATGCAAATGAAGGCCCATAAGAGGCAAGTCTTAATCGTGTCACGCTTTTAATAAGTGCTGAAGCAATCCGCGTTGACAGCGCGCATCCGATTTGAAACATTCTTTCAGTGTTAGAGCTGGAAAGCTACAGGCTATATATCTTCTTCTTCCTGACGTTATTCCGGTTAAGTCCGCTTAGATTGTAGAGGACGTG
>JANCMC010001539.1:0-17687 GCA_024363005.1 Charaxes varanes
CACTATAGCTTTATTACATCAATAATAAAAGAAAAAAGATTAAAGCAGAAAGAATCTGAAGACATATATAATAATAAAGTTACATATTTGCAATATAAAAAAAAACATACTTACGGCGTTGAAAATATTTGTGTACTATATGTACATGTTGTGTTCGATGTTGTCTTAATAGGATAAAATGTTGCAGGTGTTTTAATATTGTATATTTTCTCCAAGTCCATTGATTTGACATATCCATAATTTGCATTGTGGATATGATCTTGATCTGTTGGAATAAAGTTCAATACAAATATTATATAAAAATGACAAATATTTAGAAAACTTGTAATTCAATAATATAGACAATTAAAATAACATCTCATAAGAAGTTAAGTAAAGTGGTAATGTTTTGTAGTAATTCAAATATGTCATTTAATTTAATGGTAAGATGCATCTTAGCATTAATGATAACAATAAATTGAGGTTTTAATTCATTAATAAATTTAAAAAAGTGAGAATATGACTTACGCCTTTCCGATTCTGTACTGACGTTCACATAAAGGGGCTGTGTTAAATCTCTTGTATAAATGTTATTGAATTTAGTAAAAGCATCGTTAATCCTTGGTAATTTCTCATTTTCTAATACATTGCTTGGCCTTTGGCACCTTAATTGATCTCGTTTGTTACTTTTATCATAGTAGTTTGTGTATGTAGGATAAACATTTTCCTTGTAGTTTTCGCCTGTAGAAAAATACCTATCTGGAATATTCACTTCTGCACTCGCATTTCTCTTTGCAACATCCATAATTGATGCATTAGTGTTATAAATTTTCAAATTGTTATCATTTGGTTCTTTGAGGGAGTCAGAAAAATTTGTATCTAGACTGTTGTCAACAATGTCCTGTATGTTTATGTCGTTATTACGATAGCTGATTTTTTGTCTCAGCACTGGATTTACATTGCGTTTTTGTACAAAAGCACAAATTTTTGTAAGGCTACCGTCAACATTGCGTAAGAACACGCTGTCATTCGTAGGCAAGCCTCTAGGTATTATTTCGCTTGGCAAGAGTGGATATATGCCACTAACAGTTCGTTGTCGCCTTGCCGGAGTTGGATTTTCCAGTAAGTCCTTAAATATTAAACAATTGTCTATACTTAAGGGTCATCTATAAATAACATCACATTTTCTTGGGATAACTTAGTCAAAAGCTTCATGACATCACATATCAAAATTAAAAACATTAAATAAAAATTTGAAACGAAATAGTGACATTACATTCGAAAAAAGAATACATTTACGGATTCTTAAAGTTAAGATTACTTACTGTACGTTCGGATACAAGTATAATTTATATAATTGTATCCGAACATACAGGGAGCAGATATAACGAGCGGTATTTCAAAGAGAATGTTTATTAGAGGCGCCCACCCATCATATAATACGTTGGTTTCTTTCCTCAGCTTCACGACTTAATTGTAAATTGCCTTATTCTGAGCCTACCTACGCTGTTCCCACACGCGTGTATTAGCATATAATCCCAGAGACGGCCTGAATATTTTCTATAACAATGCACACAGAAATAAATTTAGACATTCGGTAATAAACAACGATTAGAAAGGGTGGTCCGTGATCCGTAAGATTCGACTAAATCTCCGAACCTGCTGAGCTTTTGTCCCACGCACAAGCTTTTAAGCTTAGTTCAAAGGGGAACGGAAGTTCGGCATATTTTATAGTGCATGGCTTTGAAGCTTGTTTAATAGTTTGTTATAGAAGCCGCAACGACGATAGTTCAACGGGATCGGCGTTTGAACCCAACACCTTCTGAGTTTCAGCCCGTGCTTCTACCATTGAGCTACAAGGGCATAAAGAAATAAACTAGTATTATTATTGCATGTGTATCTCAGTCTATTGCAATAAAATCCTGTAGATATGGAAAATCGGAAACTTTCAATGACAGTTTGTACCTATAGTCTATGTTTAATTACCTTGAATATTTACAATCTATTTTAACATTGAGTTCCACTGTTACGTTTGCAAATATCAACAGAATCTTTAAGTATTAAATTAGCTTTAGATCTTTAAGAGGAGAAGGTCTATTCGACCAACTTACTGCTGTGCTTTATTTTATTTTCAAAAATATTTATTTATACATAATGTAAATATGCAATTAATATATCAGTTTTTTATGAGCGATCATTAAATAAAGATAAGATAAAGCAAATCAGGTACTCTTGATAACAAGTTCCTAATCTCCAATCACAATTCATAATTTATTGACATTTATATAGAAGCATTTTTATACGTAAATAGCGCAAATAATAACTTTTATATTACGATGATACGTATAATAATTTTATTATTTTATGGTAACCGAGTATTTTTTAAGTTTAAAATTGTGTTTTGATTTTTATATTATACTAGTAGTTACCCCAGACTTCGTCCGCATAAAATTAGGTGAAAAATTTTTGCGTGATCATTTATAGCCTATAGCCTTCCTCCTGCTCGTCTGCCCCCTTGTAGCATAAGAAAAAAAATGAAACTGATGTGATGATGGAGCTGGAAGGTGGCCATAGGAACTCCGTTATAAAACGATATTACCGCACTGAGTTTGGGCTCGTTTGATTCGTTTTGAGGAGTACTTTGTGTTTTGAGGGATACATTTGGATAAAACCCTTTTAAAAAGGTTTTTTTTACTTGAAATTTATTTACATATAAAGATATGTATATATTTTCCACATAAACATGATCTTTTTGGTATTTCATACACGTGATACACCTGGCAATATATTACCGGATGGTTCTCGTTATTTTAATGTTACACCTGTCACGAACGGTTATCCACCCGAAGGATTTTTTGCGGGTGGATGATATTTTTTTGTTATAAATGGATATTACTTAAAGGGCCGCCCAAATAAATGAGAGCAAAATGTTTTGTTAGCATTCGAGATCGCCGAAAGTTCGTTCGTATTTAAAGTAATTAAGTGGAATAGATTATCAAAATGAAGTTTATTTGATTTATTTTAAGTATATTTGACTTATTACAGAGTCTATGATTTTGTTTTTTGAATTAGTTTTATATTGGCAGATGTATTTAGTGGATGTATAAAATTTATACAGTTAAGAAAACAAAATTTTTATTCCGCGCCTTTGAAATCCATAATGTCAGTTCTATTGTTACATAAGTCTTGTCGTGTTATTTTGGTTTTTATTTTGTATTGTAAAGTTTTTTTTACAGTAGAATTTTTGCTGATATGTCCTTTTATTATTTTATCTTTATTTTTTAAGTGTCTTTATAATGGTGTGTTTCCCATTTATACAAATGGATGAAGCTGAAGATTTTGTTTGCTTGAACACGCTAATCTCAGGTACTACTGGTCCGTTTTGAAATTTTTTTTCAGTGGTAGATAGTCCATTTATCCAGGAAGACTTATAGACTATATATTATTGCGCTAAAATTGAATCTATTTTTTTAATAACGAATTCAACGCGGACGAAATCGTGGGCACAGCTAGTGAAATAAAATAAATCTCCGTGGTTTTGGTTTGCTGTTTATTAACGAATTTATTTTGTCTTTAGTAAGAATAGAATAGTTTCGTAAGAGTAGAATTTTTTTTGTCTTCTTGCGAAGCGTTCAATGCTCTCATAAAACCTTTTTTTTTTTTTTATATTACAAGGGGGCAGACAAGCAGGCAGCAGGCACCGAAGTGCCTACCGGCGCCCATGGACATCTGCACGACCATAACGCAGTTGATGTGGCTAAGTTCTGGGCCGACACGATTTAGTGCTTGCCAACGAAACGCTAAGAAGAAGAAGATTATAAAAGTATATGTTTTAGTTATTTAGTGTACTTATATTAAAACAGAAATACCTTCACGCGCAACTTTTGCTTTTTAGCGCCGTTAATCAGATCAGCGCAAACTTTTTCCAGGGAGCGTACATTGCGAGATGTTAGTGTGATACGGATGCGATGAATGGGTGAAACCTCTGCCTGAGGCTTCTCAATATCTTTGCCCGACACGACGGCGGCTGCCTGGAATTAGTAATATGAAATACATGAAAAACTTGATTTAAACAGCCATGTGGTTTCAAAGAAATATATCTGAAAGAGATAACAAGCATCGATGATTTTAAAGACTCTTACCACATAAACATAGTATGTTTAGTAATCACCATTAAGTAAAGACAAATGAAAATAAAAACACGTGGGAATATAACCTAAATGTTTCCGCATTAGTAAAAAAAAGGAAAGTTAAATATTACAAATATATTAACTACGTAACGCAACGACGAAACAATCTTTACGTACCATATTGGAGCGATTTTCCGGTCGAGATAAACAACTTTTCACAATAAAAATTGCTCAGCGCTGAACCGGAGAACAGCAAGGCTTAAACGTCACATGAAAAGAGGCAATTGACGGCACTCGGCAGATTTAGCAAAATGTCTAAAGTATAGACTACATAACAACAATAATGTCACTTCCTCATAAAAAACTACTTAAGTGTAAATTAATCAACCGCTATGTTTTTATTACTGCTTTTGTGTTAGTAAAATTTTGCTGGAAAAATAATTTCATTTTCGATTAAATGTTATTTCAGAGGTACAAAAACATCAATTGATATTTCTGAACGTATCGATATTAAATATCTATAACCACGGGTACTCTATGGATAATTATTTGCATTCTAGTGTTGCAAGTTTATAATATATTTATTAACAGGCCTTTCCTTATTTCAGTCTTTATTTTCCTTATGATGGAGCCAGACATAGCTCAAAGTATTTGATCATTTTTGTCCTTGAAAATTACAAAGTATTACAAAACTTAGCGTGTAGCTAAGTCCCCGGGCACACTAGATAATCATTGAAATGGCTCCGGCAATAATAAAATTTAGATTACAAAAGCCGGAACAGCCAGTCCAAGGAATTAATTATCTGCTAGTCTTTAATAGAAAACCAAATATTAGTTGCATAATGATCATAGTACAAATTTATATCAAAGTCTATTTAAAAAAACATAATTGGATCTGTAAAAGTTGTATTCATTATTATTTAAGTGATTTGTGTAATTCAAAATATATACACCAGCAGAATTAGCAAAACAAAAAAAAGGGAGAATTTAAAATAGTTAGCTTAATTTTGAAATAAATAATAATTAAACATGAAACAATAATTAAATTAACATATTTTGACATTAATTTGCAACACCATACTTAAAGAATAACTTAATGAAAATTTAAACTATACAAAATGCATCTTTCTTAGACCTTCTTTAAACTACTCCATAATTCACTTAATTTATTGTAAACAGTTACAAAATCTAAATCATCTGTGTCTCTGTCATAACGAAGTCAAAGAAAAATTCATACAGCTTTTTTTGTCATTTAAGTTTAAGTATACTGTTGTAAATTAATGTCAGAACATGTTAATTTAATAATTTTTACATGATTCATTTTTATTTAAAACAAAACTAACTATTCTATATTCTCCATTTTTATGTTACGCTAGTTCTGCCAGTGTAAATATTAATTTGCTAGTATTTTTGTCATATACATTATTATAAGAAGTTAATGCCTGCAACTTCACCCCCATAACTTCATCTATTTTGTTATTTTTAGTAAAACCTACTATTGAAAGTAATGTAAAAATCTATCTAATTGTTTCAGAAATATGCTAATAAACAAGAATTATTCAATTTGGTGCAATTGTTTAGAAGGCATGAAGATATATAAAAATTAAATGTACATACATTTCGATAATTCTGTTTGTTCTTTTCTTTATACTGTTCTTGAAGACTCAAGAACTTAGTGTATAGAAAAGAGCAAATAGAAACAAATATATTTGCAACTTAAAAAAATATTTGAAGACAACAAGATAATTTTCTTATTGAAACATGTGCCTTTTACAAATCCATACCTACATTAATAATTCTTTATCAGCAGCACAATAACGGTGTCTTTGGAGGTTAAAGCTATACTAAAATCCTGCTTATATTTGTTGAAACGTAAGCATCATATTCCCAATAAAAATATATTTTAACAATAAAAACATCTCACCTGCACTGATAACAATTTTAGTCTTGTCTCTGGCAATGACAACGTGATTTCCCAAGTTATTTGTTTTTCCCTCAACTTTAACACGTTCTTTTAAGTATTTTTCGAAGGCCGATGGAGATGGTATGGTATGATTTCTTAAGAATCGCTACATCGATTTTGATACATCAATAGGTTAAGCAGTTCTTACTGGGGTCAGGTGGGTGATCAATTTTAACACTAGGTTTCGAATATACGTCCTCCTGTCACTTAGTGATATGAGTCGTGAGATTGTGGGTTTCTAGGGATGACGTCAGACGGCAATCGTATATCTTACCTCGCCCCACAACCACATTCTCTGCAATCTATGCGAATCCTGTTACTAGACGGGGATAACGCTAGGAAGAAGATGATACACTATTTCAGTCATAGGAATTATCGCATTTTGTTAGCAGACGTATTGTTTATAAACAGTATTTTTGAATCAAATCAGTAGTCATTTCGAAATGTTAGAAGAGTGTGCGGTGAATTTAACTGCTGGACTCCACTCGCTTAGAAGTAACTTGGCTACCGTTGAGGCTCTACAGGTCTAAGGGTCCTACCTCACCGAGACGCCATGGCGACGTCGCTGGCTAAGTAGCCATGGAGATCCGCGGTTGCCAAATGAGTAGCCAGTAGTAATCATGGTTATGCTTCTAACTTGGTGACGTCACCAAACCGTCGCCAAGTGAGTTGCCTGTCCTAAATTTTGATATAAATTGTTTGGCTTCGTAACTGGAGACGTCGCCACGGCGTCTCGGTAAGGTAAAATTTGTAAGGTTTGTTCGAAATTTTACTGCCCTTGTACTTTAGCTCTAGTATTTTCAAGCTTACAAGCTGGCACGCTAAAGTATACGTTAGCTATTAAAATAGGCCCTACATTACTTTATAGAGACTATACGGCAATTAACATAATGAACATATTTAACCTTATAAATGCAGTCACAAAAAATTCTTTTACTGAATTTTAAACAAAAACAAAACTTTCTTTAAAATTTCAAAACTGCATTCGAACCCGCGACAGCACGGCAAGCGTTCATCACGTTACTGAACCAGCAATGTACATAAATTAGCGAACTGCAAGGCTTGGATCAATAAAGCTTAGAACATATTGCCTTCGGAACATATAACATAATTTTTTTTTCTTAAATTTGTTCTTAACTTAAATTAAATTTGTTCTTAACGTAAATTCCTGGTTCTGAAATCAAAAATATTATAAATGTTTTCCTTAACAGTAATATAATAACGTATTTTGTTGATAATTTTAGTGTTTGTATAAGAAAAGTTTAGGAAATATTGAACTACATCTTTATACAGCACCGTTGTTTTTGAATCGATACAAATTAGGGAAAAAAAAAGAACGCCGACAATGCATCTGCGAGCCTTTTGGTAGTTCAGTAGCCTATTGGCGACGGTAGTTACTTAGGTAAAACGCCTGCCCGTTTGTCCTTTGTCCTTTATTAAAATAGTCAAAAGAATCAAAAAATCATCTTAGGAATCAATAAAAAATACCTAAGGTGAATTAAAGGTAATGAAATGAAAATTACTGAACGAATGCCGTAGATCAATTAAACTGTCTTGAAAAACTTTTAATTTATGTCTTATTCCTTACCTTTGCAACTGTTTTAATTACAAAGAGGAAATTCACGTAACTAATTAATCATACCTGCACGTCTAGAAAAAAAACTGCAGTTTAATATTGTCCGAGTATGGCAAAGACTGTTTTTCTATTTTCAACGGAAAAATGAGATCAAGATCTTATGTCGAGCTTATGAATAATTAACGGGTACAAAAAATATGAATGATTTTAATTATTTAAACTATTAAGGACTCATTTTGTTCAATACTTTTATAATTCTTGTATAATATATACATAAATAAAATAAAAAGCCCTTATTTTTGTACAATTTCTTACATTATAATGTGACGGCAACTGTAAGTTAATCTTTTTGAACAGGTTGTCTTCCGGCAAAGGCTTCAGTTTACTCTTTCTACCATTTCACAATTGGGGACTTCAATTAAAAATTATTAGTGTACACTTGGGTTTACAATCTTTTGCATTACAAGGAGGTGGGGCGAGGCACGTCGCGAAGTAATTAATGACAGACGAAATTATGCCGATCGCATATCTGATGCTGGCCCTCGGGTTCATTGACCTGTCTGCGTGACCAAAGTTTCAAGTTTTCGGGATTGGCGAAATTTTTAATCGGTATTGCAAAAAAATAACCGATGACGGACAAATGTAACATAAATTTTGAAAACGATCGTAAATTTTTTATCGTCAATCTGAAAATGCATATCAAGTCTGTTGCCTCTAGATCTTAGGGCTCGTCCTCATTTCTCCTAAATAGTTAAAATTTTATTAAAATCGCACCAAAAATGTTTTTAATTTTGTTCTAATAAGCACTCTCAAAGAATACTAAGTAGTACTACAAAAGCGAATATAAATTCGTTTCTTTCATGATCACGCCTTTCGTATCCTATAGATATTTTATATATGCATGTCATCAGAGAATGTACAGAAAAAAATATGGTGTAACTTTTTTACGTAAAAAGATACTAGTTGATGATGATTCTTAATTATAAAAGATCGCAAGAATTGCCGCGAAACTTTACATTCATAATATCTTAGGCCCTTGCACGAACTTTTCGCACCGAAGTAAGTCGACGAGTCGACTTTACTTAGGTTTGAAAATGTTCGCCCTGAGCCCACAGAAGGCAAATCTTTATCATGTCAACGCTTTTATTAAATATGCAACCCGCGTTGGCAGAAGAATCTGCCGTTTCAAAGTCGACGAGTCGACTTCGAACGGTTCGAAAAATTCGTGCTAGGACCTCAATTGCCACAATTGTTATCAGCGAAAATATAGAAGTTGGCTGTAATATATTTACCAGCGTAATGGGTTTTTACTGTATAGGTTTCATACATTGCGTAGTGCGAACGTATTTTTCTTCGCATATAATATTTCTTGCCAGCGATTTATGGAATAATTTATTTGATATTCAAGCACACTACACATCATTTCACTTGATAATTCAATGTGATGAACGATCGTCGATAATAACGATGATAAACTAATGTGAGAATCTTCAATTGTTTTACAATAAAATTAATTTATATTTAAAGCTAAGTCAAACTCACCGTTCTAAATCTAAATGTGAATCTAACGAGACTTTTTATCGAGGCACTTTTAAATCCCTATTTATTTATACTAAAGTTCGCCGGCTAGTCGCAATTCGGCAGAAACAATAAGATTTTGTGTACTATATTCCTATTTAAAGCTATCTACAAATATTTTATTCTTAGTACAATAGAGTGCATTTTCCTAGATTTCGTAATTACAGACGAACGGTTCAAGATTTTAAATTTCGCGACGGTTCGTTCGTTTCGATATTAAACATTCATTAAATTAATTGTAAATCGTAAAAGGTTATTTTGTGATAGTCTTGACTAGGATTTGATATCATCGTATAATAAAATGTTTACATGTGTGTAAATCTATTGCGTTGGTGTGCGTGAGGCTTTATTTTAATAATTTAATATATTTATAATGCATTTTTCATAAATATCGTAGCATTCGCATATCCTGCTCTATATAAACTGTAATTGTGCCAAATTTCATACTTTCCGTTCACGCAATTTTCTTCTAATTGTACCGAAAGTTTTTGCTTCACAATATATATATACACATCACATTATATTAATATATAGATGGGACAATTTCTTAGACGCAAAAAATTCATCTATTGATATTTTGTCTAACATTTTATTAAAAAGCACTCTAAGCTATCGAACATGGGTCTAACTTTGAAAAGGTTCCATAATTCCGAAGTCATTTCCCACAGACTAACTCCGTGCAGACATTTTGAAATACATCGAGAAGTTCGCTCACATTTTAAATCGCTCAGATTTTCATACTAGAGGTAGAGTGAGATTTTATTGTAATTTATTACACTGTTACATGAGCAATGCGTTTGGAAAAATGCATCGATAAGGTAAGAAATATTGCTTGTACGGAGTCGCGTGTGAGTGTGCTATCGTATTACATTACCGATATGAAGAATTATGAAGCGAATAGAAATGCCTGATATGTTTTATTGTTTTATTGTTTACAGCGTTGCTGTTTGATACTAGTTATAATCACTCAGCTTCAAAATATGATAGGTTCTAAATATAATTAAATACTTCGTGTTAAAAGATTCATATATTTATTATAACGGATAAGCGGTTCGCCTGTAAGTAACTATGCCCTTAGATATCTGCGTGATTAGCAAGACATCGCGTGTTTAACAATAAACTGACCTAACTCAAAAAACAGATTTTTAGAAAATCACAAAAACGGTTTTGTCATTTCCGATTTATTCCGGTTTTTTATATGCAATAAAAACAGCGTTATAGTAACAAAATATATATTTTAATAATAGTTAATGAAGTGAATCATGATATTAATCACTTCATTAACTATTTAGGGTTTCACTAAATCGTTGGTTCAGACTAGTAAACTCAAGTATTTCTTTACTCTTTGTAAAGAAGAAGAACAAAAAAGCAAACGGGTTGGTGGTTCAAGTTAGTAACTACTCAGCTACAAAGAAAATTTGCATTAGGAGAGATAGAGATTGCAGAGGATGTGGCTGTTGGGCGAGTTAAGACAACCGCACTGCTATGTGACGTCATTCCTGTCAATGCCTCAATCTCACGACTGCTGTCACTCAATGACATTAATCGGGACACACAGTTTTAAGTGCTTCTTCTAAAAACTGAGGAGGTCGGCTATTTGAAAAAATAGTGCTAGAATTGGTCACCCACCTATCAACCGGCCGCGGTAAGAGCAACTTAACCTAGCGATTGACCCAAATGCCGGCCACTGATTAAGCTATTACATTTTAATGTACATATAAAAGTTATGCCCCGAAAATCAACATCGAAGACTATCTTCGACTAGTGATTTTTATGTTAAGAAGTTTTCGTTAAATGCTTTAGTAATCTGCAATAATTGAATGCGCAAATATACCAATGTTATCTCTAAATAAGAAGCAAAGGTTATTTAGCGATAGTACTTACTCTATATTTCACTGGGAGAAATATGGGCGTTGTCGGTAAACAATAGACTTTGTAATTAAACTGGATAAGTGGCTCAGATCGGTCAGTATTCGGCAACAATGAAGCTTCTTTCAGCTATAAATGGCTTTCAGTTTGTTGTGTTGAATTAGGTTTAGAAAGCTTGATAAATAGGTTTATGTTTATATATATTACACTAGCTGTGCCCGCGACTTTGTCCGCGCAAAATAAGGTTAAATAAAATAGATTCAATTTTAGCCTCACGATGCGTTTAAGCATCAACAGTGTACAGAAAAACCGACTATATTTTATAAGTAAAATTGTCTCTTAATAAAACAATATAAATCTTCACACCGGAGAAAAATAATAAAAAATCTAATTAGAAAGAAAAAGTTAAAACTCCAAAAATTTGCAAATTAAGTCGCTATTACAGAATACTTCAAATAGACGCCGTTTGTACTACACCTTTTGACTGACGTGACATGTAAAGTTATTATTTCATAAAACATGCGACACGTCACGTTTTATGAAATGAAGATTGATTTACTGGCTAATACGAGACTACTCAAAGTTCGATCAAGACAAAGTCTGCCGAGTCCGCTAGTAACGAATAAAATTACATCTATCGGATATTATATCAGGAAATCTGAAAAAGGAAATTTAATTAAACGAAAACAAGCACGCCATCGCAAACTTACATAACCTCCATGAACCAAAATGTTACGTCTTAAAAGATTACTCGCAGTTTCAGGCAATTACACTTAGATTTTCACTGGCGTATATTTTTGAACATCATAAAAATTTAATTTGAATATCATAAAAAAAGAAACTCAACTTTTTTTTATTTCTTTAGAAGGCATAGTGCTAGAATTATGAGGTCATTTTCGAAGAAAAATCATACTCTTAAGTACAAGCATTCACATTAATTACATAACTTTTACATACTACATTTTATTGGTCATTTCATTAATTATATTTGTATTCATACAAACATCCTGATATTTATAGACGTCCAAACTATAACTAGACCTTTATCAGAGAACTTTTAAACTTTTTAGCACTCGTTTAAGTCCAAAACCTTTCGTAGACCGACCGACCAAGCGATTGACTTACATCCAGTACGTTATAACCATAAATTATACATTTATAAACCCATTTTTTTATAGATTTAGTGGCCCCGGCAGAAGTTGTCTTGCTCGAATTATGCTCAGACAAAAGGTCCAGTAGGAACGCCATTTATTGGAAGCATTCCGAAGTTGCGACCAACTCTGTTTTTTTAGAATTTTAAAATATTCTTTCGAGTTTTACGTTCTTTTCATTTTCTTAAACCTTACCATAAATAATGTAAGTCAAACAAAACATACAGAAGTCAAACCGCCCTAGCCGTTTTAAGTTATAGCGAAAATCTTACTTACACATCACGCACCAGCAGCGCCACCTACTGGGTCCAATTTCTCTGCAAATCATCTACGAACCATTTGGAATATACACACAAATTTTAACCAAATCGGTGCAGCGTTTTAGGACGAGTACGGTGGCAAAGTACTTGTACAGTCGATTCTTATATATAAAGATATGCAACTACCTACAAAAGCTGTAATCAGTTCATTCGAAACGTCAAACAGAAATTGTACATTAAATTTTTGTTCACAATCGGTAGGATGTCTACCGGACTTGTAAAAACTAAGCGTACATACAAAAAATTTTTAAGTACTTTGTGATTACGTAATAAGTGTGATAGCTTTATTTCATTGCAGCAATTTCACAAGTTTCTTTTTAATTTATTTAAATAAAAAATAATAATATTCTTGTATTGAATGATTAAGAAATATTTATTTATTTTATTTATACACTTTATTGTACACCACAAGAACACATAAGAAGAGAAAAGATATAAACAAGAAAAGAGAGAGTACAAAAGGCGGTGTTATCGCTAAAGAGCGATTTCTTCCACACAACCTTAATAAACATTCTACTCCTCCTTCTAGTTATATTTTAACGTTCACCGCTTTTTTGCTTAATGTATTCGTCCTCCGTTACTCAATGCAACATGGCCACACTACTCCGATGGTATATTTTATGGGTTCTCAAAGAAAATCTAGGCGGTGAAAATCTTTTATGCGTACAGTTTTTATGTCTGAACTTGTGCCCTTGTTTACTGTGAAGGTTTTGATTAAATTTAGCGTTTCAAATGAAGCGGTATGAGTTTTTCAGGTTACATTTTTATAGTTATAATAAAAAAGTATTACAGGGAATTATAATAAAATTTGTCTTTTTTTTTTAAATCTCATAGAATAATGTACTCAGTGCTGACACAATGTTTTTTTTTAAATGCTCCTTGTTACCAAGTGTTATCCCGACCTAGAACCAGGATCCGCGTAAATTGCAGCGGATGTGGCCGTGGAGCGGGATAAAATGATTGGGAAATCACGAGAAATATTACTTAGAAACATCAATCGGGGCCCACTGTTTTACTTGTCTTCTGAAACACGGAGGAGGTCGGAAAACCAGAGTTAGAATGGGCCACCCATCCATCACCCGGCCGCGGTAAGAATTGCTTAACCTAGCGATCGAATTAAATGCCGCTCACTGTTTAAGCTACGACCTCCTCTACCGAACGCTAAGTATTTTAAGGTCTGAAATTCATAAGATGTGAAGTTCTAACCCCGTTACAATCGTTGTGGTCACTACGGACACAAGTTTTTAAAAAGCTTATCTGAAATGGTAATCAGTGACTTAGTCATTAACCGTATCAAGTCATCAACTTAGTCATACACCGTATCAAGTCATCAACTTAGTCATACATCGTATCAAGTCATCAACTTAGTCATACATCGTATCAAGTCATCAACTTAGTCATACATTTCTCTAAAATAGCTTTGTAAATAGTTAATTATTTTTTTGTAACATATAAAAGATAAAAATGATTGCTGTGAGTTACCGTAAAAAATCGTAAAATTCGTATCACGTAATTTCTGAATGACCCCTACCAATGTTAATACATTTTTTAATAATATTGATTGAGAAATCAAACTTATGCCATAGTATCAAATGGTGATTAAAGTATATAAATACAGCACTACAATAGATACACATATATATATTATTTTTGACAATATGTCCTTGCATCACTAAAAAATACACAGATGGCTTTTGGATTAATGTCATTGTAATATTGATGAGTTTTTAATGTAAAATTTTAGAAGCATGTTGATATTATCATAGCATTGATTTTAACTGATTTTTTTTTATCTACAAGTGTGTGCTTTTATATTTTTTATGTTTACTTATTGTTTATTAATGTTATTTTGTAAAATTATGAACGTTTCTTGTTTTCTTACTTTAATATTAATATCCTTTTTTTTGCCTACTTTGATGGTTTATAAATACTCTGTAACATTGTAGCAACATAAATTATTCTTGATTCTGTAGATTCCTTTATGATGAAACTTTCCAAAGGTTAGTGTTATGTATATTCTTGTTTTGATTTTATGATGTCATTGTCAACAGGTCTGGTGAATTAGCTTTGGAGCAAGTGCGGTTGCTTCTGTATAAAGAGTGTGATCGTAGAGGAAGAAAACTCTTGTTTGACTCATCAACTATAGAAAGAGTAACAGCAAACAAAAATGATAAACCAAACTTTAGAGACACGGACAAGGTTCCCTGCATTGTGGAAGTTTCCGAAGGATATACATACATTGTAAGTGTTTTTTTTTAAGTGTATATTTCTTCAAGCACATTGAGCATCTTTTGAGATGGAAAATTCAATGTTTGACTTTCACGTCTCGGTTATTGACATCTCTGACTATTGTTTTCACTTCTTTTGGGGTTTTTTTTTTAAGTCAGTACAGTGCGTATATATTGATTTTTATCTTAATAGATATTGAATATTTGGAGGATATTGTTAGTTAAAATTATAAAGAGTATTTAAAAAATAGTAATAATTAACTGTAAAACGTAGTTTCTATACATACTTAATTTAATCAGTACTTACTTTCTTAGTAAGATACAATATTATCAAGAAGCTATGTTCCTAGGAAAATATGTACGTAACTTATTGATATTTGATAAACATGTTAACAATAGTAATGACGTAAATTCTAGAAAAGTTTAAAATACGGTACAAAAAAATGTAAATTACGCACCTTGCTGAAGTGAGTAATTAATGCACTCGTGTTAATATAGTTCCCTCACGTTCGCTTGGGCACCAACTTAACACTCGTGCATTAATACTTTCTTGCGCACTACAATCTACTATTTTGTCCTCAAAGTTCTACCCAGCAAGATTGCTGATCTTAGTAACAATAAATACTATCTATCACTGTAAAGCGGCTGACCTTTGAGGAGCAAATATCGCATTTAAATCTGAATCAATAAATACTAAGCCACTGATAAGCTTTCGAAACGTAGGTGTTGTTTTATCGAGCCTGTTTCCTTCAACGACAAAAACACCGACGCCGTCCTATCCAAATGTGAATCGTAAAACGGCAACAAAAAACTATAAAAACCTTAGAAAACACGGCGTAAGATCATTAAATTACATGGTCGGTAAACATTCGTACCTGATGTGCTTTCTAATTAACTTCTAATTAAGGTGTTTATGGCGATAGCGGGTTAATTACTTAATTAATTGCTCATTAGTGACACTGCAATGACATCGAATGCATGTTATATTAAAAAGCCTATTAATATGTATGATCTAGTTAACTGGTCTATCTGTGTAGTGTGCTAGCTCCGCCGTGCGGATTTATTCGCGTGAGAAAATACCAGTCAAGCTTGCTAATTGTTTGGTCTTTATTATTAAATAATGCGTATTTTGATTTATTTTTATGTTATTGTGGCAAACTGAAGTTTGCAGAAACCCCAAATATTGACTCGCACACGTTATCCCGGTCTTGTACTAGGGTCCACTTAAAGTGCAGAGAATGTGGCATTGGAGCGAGTTAAGGTGACTGACGTCAACCACGGAACCCCCAAAATCTCTACTATCTCACGGCTACTGTCATTCTGCTACATCAACCGGGAACCAAGCTCCGATCTCGCAATACAAAAAAAATAATAATCCGTAAATAATTTATAATTAAACATCTGTTTAAGAGATGTAAGTAATTTCGGACGTGAAAAAAACTCGCAATTTGAAATTAAAATCGCTAATGACTTAAACCATTAAGTTAATCATTTTAATTAGGAGTTGGCGTTCGTTTGCGTTTGTTTCATTTTTTACTCTTCTGCACTCTTACTGAAGATTCTCGACGAAAAAAGGTTGAGCCAAAAATATGTAAACCAGTCTCAAACAACTTCGAATACCAACTGTTTAAAATCGAATAAAATATTGAGTGTAACCAAGTAAATAGCTACCAAGGTTTTTATTTTAGCTGCAGAATGTGCAATTTAAAACAGGACCGAATTTTTACATCGGGGTCAAAGTATCTGTTTGTTTTTATCAGGTGGTTAGGGATGTTGGTCGCCCTTGGAACTGTAAGCTCTACAAGTACTACTCACTTTAGTGTGTTGGAGTAAACAAATATGTCTGGCCTGGATGATGAGACGGCAACATCCTCTGGGATTTTGCATTCAGCCAATATTTGCATATGACAAAGTAGTATTAGTATTGTACGTAAATGGTAATTCAGGAATGTGTTCAGTTGTATTGATGATTTACTTCAATTAACACATTTCCTTCAAAAATATGTGTCTCCTCTGTGTGTTATGTTTTCTCTTCTGTGCGCCAGAACTAACCTGGGTCAAGCAACTTTTACACATTGTGCACACTAAATCTAGTTGCTAAGAAGATAGATTTTTTCTCTTGCTTAGAGAATGTGTAGCATGTAATAGTAGTTATATTGTGTTTTGAAAATAAATTAAAATGTTTTTGAACATTTTTGCAACAAAGAATACTTACTACTTTCCTTTCTTTATCTGACAGTTTTGACTAACTTTAGACAGTAACTTGTATATAGTTACATTTAATTTAAGACTTATAAGATTAACTAGCTGTGCCTACGCCTTCATCCACATAAAATTAGGTAAGAAATTATATTTAATTTTAGCGTGATGATATAGCCTATAGAGTTCCTTGATAAATGGGCTATCTAAGTAGTAGTTACTGATATTACAGCGTTCAAGCAAACAAACAAACTCTTCAGCTTTATTTATTAGTATAGATTAAGTTTAATGAATTTCTATAAAACATGTCTTTAAAACTATATACTTATTGAAACAAGCACAAAAAGGATAGTAAAGCTCATACTTATCCCTGACAGAAGACTTTTTAGTTTTCTTTCAAGTACTTCTATTTAGACAGTCAATCGAACATGAGATTGGCCACTTGTAGGAGCTTGTCCCTATCTTCAATTCTTGAATGTGTATGGCAATAAAAACCACTTTATATGAAGTGGACATTATTGACTCAGTATTTACTTATGTGTATAATAAGTACTTTACAATTATGTTCTTGTTGTATAATATACTATCTATTTCTCGCGACTTCGTCTGCGTAAAATAAGAGCTTTGGTAACCCTACTCACTGGCAGGATAACAAGATCACGCGTATAGAATTTATTGGCTGTTTTTCCTGTAT
>JANCMC010001546.1:0-17686 GCA_024363005.1 Charaxes varanes
GCGCTGCGCAAATGGTTAAAGTTTCGCAAAAGTCATGTATGACAAAATTGTTCCCCTTTAAATGTTCTAAATAAAAGCTTTCGCGACAGCATGTTTCTATCTTTTAAGGTTGGCTCAGTATAACCTTTTTTTATGCTAATCAATTTGTTCAAAAATAATGCAATATTTGTGAAGGTCTTTTTATAAACATAATAGTAATCCTTATTCAAAAACTACGTTTAAACTTCTAAGTGATAAAAGTGGCACACGCGGACAAAGTCGTGGGGTACAGCTAGTTATATATATAGACAATAATTAATACTAAACATTATAGTTTCTGTAGTATCAGACCATGTACATGTGGGATCACATTACTTGAATAAAGAATTCAAATAATGTAATCCCCCTATAACACGGTGCTCTTATAACACATTCATATTATTCTATAAGATATTATTAGATAATATGTTAGCTGTACCCCGTGACTCCTTCCGCGTGGGCCACCCTTATCACTTAGAAGTATAAAAAATAGTAGCCGATTCTCAGACCTATTGAATATGTATATTAAATTTCATAAAAATCGGTCAAGCCGTTTCGAAGGAGTATGTTAACTAACATTGTGACACGAGAATTCTATATGTAAGGTATACCGCATTCAAGGTCGTACAAGCGCTTTGTAAAAGAATAATCCTACAACGCTTTTTCCCATAAAGCGGAATAAACTTACCGTGTTATAAGGAGGATTACAGTAATCTTTTACAATATCCCATAATACATATTTATATTCTTCGGAAACAGTACGTTTTTGGGAGTAAAATGTCTTAACCAAAAACGGTCTTAAAATAAGCAGATTGCGTCATCAGTGTTGTATTGCGTCAGAACAGTAAATAACATGTGCATGCAAAGGTTTAACTTTGAATGCAAATTTTATCAGTGATATAATTTTTCTATATTATACAAGCGCTTGTATCATTAATAGCAATGACGTAATTTAATACAGGTAACATTTTGTCTATTCAACTTAATTGAATTTTCTAATTTTAATATTTACAACCGCAAATTATTCTCAATTTAAATATAGCCTCGACTTGACTTTGACTTGACTTGATGTGACTTGACTGGCCCGCTGGCGCAGTGGGCAGTGACCCTGCCTTCTGCTCCGTGGTCGTGGGTTCGATTCCCGCCTCGAGTCTGGGTGTATTATCCATATGTTTGTATTTTCGTATTTCAAAAAAAATATTTGTGTATAACAGACGGATAGAAAATTATTCTGAACGAAATCGGTCAACAACTTTTGAAGTTATTTAACAAATACGTTTATAGCGTATCAGATACGGCACCGTCCTATATAAGCGTGTCTTGACACGTTTTTGGCCATTTTTATTTATCTAAACATAAGTAACAGGTCTGGCAACACTAAACATAGGTCGGTGTCATTAATCAGGATACACTATTTTACGTGCCTTCCGAACACTGAGGATATTTAAAAAAAACCATTTTAGGATCTCCTCATTTTTCTTGTTATATACCTGATCGTTAATTATGCAATTTTAACATCATATTACTTAATATCAGTATCCCTATATCATCTTGATAGCATTTATTATTTGTGTAATATTGTTGCAGCACAAATTGGCAAACAGCTCATAATGGTTCCTTCTGGGTCTCAGAAGATAAAACTAGTGTCACCGGCGGGATCCGTACCTAACATACAGTATATTAGAGCTAAATCAGATCAGGTAACTGGGATTTTTTATTTTTATCCATTACTTGTAAACGCGTCAGACTTTGACCTACCCCAATTTTGGTTTGTCTGCTATTAGCGGATTTAGAAAAATTTTTATCCATTTTTTTAAAGGATGATATTTTGTCGCCATGCTTCAAATTTTTAAGAATCACCGCACAAAACCTGACTCTAGCCGAATGTTTTATGAAACGATAATTTAACTTGGCAAATCACTCAAAAAGTCTAGTAGGAACAACTTCTATTAGAAGTATTCTGAAGTAGCGAGCAATGCTTGTTTCTAAATAATCTTTCGATTTTTTATTTCTTTCCTTTTAAACATTTTGTGAAATGAATAAAACAAATTCAACAGAATTGAAAACGTTCCACCAGTTTTCTAGTTTTAGCAAGACGAACGAACAACATTGACTTTTCATAATATGGGCAGAGACCTACAGACAGGCCCAAAATAAAGATGTAGTGTTAAAGGCATGTCCTTTAGTGTTAGTTATTTGAATCTCAGGTTCAAAGACAGAGTGTAGAGGAGAGAGAAAATTAGGAAGGTCTATCCCATAACTATGTGGGATATACGTATCCAACATGCTGATGGGATGGGGCCAAGATAATCTTTCTTTAAAAAAATCTGACTTCAAATTGTCAGACATAGACCAAATTTAAATGGGACCACCTGGGAAGCAGCAGCTTCCTAATAAAAAAAGAATCATCAAAATTGATTCACTCAGTCAAGTGTTCTGAGGTAACAAACATAAAAAAAAAGAAGCTGCAATTCCTACACCAGCAGAAGAATTACACAATAGCCCAGAAGCTGCAATTCCTACACCAGCAGAAGAATCGGACAATAGCCAAGAAGCTGCAATTCCTACACCAGCAGAAGAATTGGACAATAGCCAAGAAGCTGCAATTCCTACACCAGCAGAAGAATTGGACAATAGCCAAGAAGCTGTAATTCCTACACTAGCAGAAGAATTGGACAATAGCCAAGAAGCTGTAATTCCTATACCAGCAGAAGAATTGGGCAATAGCCAAGAAGGTGCAATTCAACCTATACCAGCAGATGATGATGACATTGTGGAAATAAATCTTGAACATCTAATTAATGCTATTGATATATTAAAAGCTATACTAAATGAAATTGGTCATAAGCCTGAAAATCACAAGATTGATGTAAAAGACCCTTCAGATGAAAACCCAAATAGCCAAGCCAATGTCAAAGAAGATCAAGATATTCCTGCTGAAAAGCAACAAAACTCCAACTCTGTCAATATTACCAAAGATATTCTACTTAAAGAATACCATAACGATGAAGATATAATTGAAGTTGTGCCAGAGAAAAACAACTATGTCAAAGATGAGGAAAATATTTCTACTGACAGGATACAAAATAATGATGACTATCATGAATACCGTCCAATAAATAGACCCAAACACCCACATAACCTTCCAAATAGTGGATCAAATATTGATACAATAACAGTTAATGGTGTTATAAACAGAGGCAACGAAAGAGTTCTGGATAATGAAATCACCAATTTTATTCCAATTGAAAGCAATCAAGGAAATTTACAGGATCCTGCTGAATATGATACAATTGTTTTGAATAACATCCATAATGAACCAAAAGAAAATACTCATGAAAATGAAAGTGAGCCCTCTGAAAGAAATGTGCCTCTTGACAAAGTCAAAATAGAAAATATTCATAATATTCGGCATTGGTTTGTGGAAGAAGATAATTTATTACCAAGACCACATCCCAGATTTCCAATTTTACTGCATTGATTTTAATTTCCCCTAAACTAAAAATGTTGATGTTAAGCTAGTTGATATTTTATTTGTTCATTTATTTTATTATATAAAGAAACCATTATTAAAAATAAATTATGCACACTCTTTCACACACAAACACATAGTTTAACATTGAATGTACTCACACAAACATACATACACAATAAGCTCATTAAGTTACTTTTTCCTTGTTTTGATTATTGCTCATCTTGGGGGGGGAGGGAACGAGCAGGTGGCATTCACACAAGTGACTACCGTCACCAATGGACGACTGCAACATCAAAAGGCAGCATCAACATCAGACGCAGGTGCGTCACCGGCCTTTGAGAGATGAGTATGCTCCTTTATTGAAGGTCCCTAAGTCGTATCGGTTTGGGAATACCGAAGCTGGTAACTGATTCCACAGAGGAATTGTGCGAGGTAAGAAGTTTCTGGAAAATCGCACGGTTGTGGATTTTAAGACATCGAAATGATGAGGGTGGAATTTTAAAGTTTGACGAGATGTCCTGTGGCGGAATGTAGCTGCCGGTATTAGTTCAAACAATTTCTCAGAACACTCCCCTTGATACATGCGGTAAAAGATTCGCAGTGGTCCCACATCTCTCCGCAATGCCTGAGAATCGAGCCGACCAGAAAGAATTTGGTCGTGTACGATTCGAGCCGCTCTGCGTTGAACGCGGTAAAATTGGACGACGTTTTATTTGGATTTACGAAGAAGAAGAATAAAAATGAAGGTGACATCCGAAGCAACCTAAAATCTGTAAGGTTCAGACCACCTCCTCAAAGTGCGGATAGCATGAGTTATTTGCAAACGCTTATATTCTCCATTAGACGAGATGTAAGCTTTTTTGTAACAAATGAAATGAGAAATCATGAATTCCAGCTGCTTCAACTTATTATCCAGGGCAAGATACAAGGCAAGCGCAGTGTGGGTGGTATAAGAAAAATTATGCCAATGTTTTGGGAAAAGCATTCTTTCACTATTTAAAGCCGCGGTATCAAGAGTACAAATTGTCAAAATGATCGTCAAACTTCGTGAGAAGATGGCAGTTCCAAAGTTAAAAATAAATTATTCATATAGACTTTCCAGTACTTATGAGCGTCAGGTGTATAATAAATTTATATAAACAGCCAAAGAGAATGCAATAATAATTATTTTTTAATCATTATTATAACATTTAATGATATATTTTACAATTTAAAATCTTAAGGATATCAATAACTTTTGATTTTAATTTGTGACTTTAAATGTAATTTCAATTGTTTAAAATTTTTAAATGAATGTAATTTTTTAATTTTTGCATACCGTAAAGGTGTGATACTGCTAAGGGCTTATAATAAGCTTATTATAAGGCCTACATCAGTACTGTGTACCTGTATTAGCAAATAAATGATTTGATTTGATTTGAGTTGATTTTATTTGATTTGATTGGATGGAATGGAATGGGATGGTAGATAAAATTTATGAAGACATTTTTAAACTCCTAGTTTAAATTCCTAAGATTTATGTATACTGTTTGTGCCCTAATAAAATAAAATAAAAAAAATTAAAATTAAAGGTTTTCATCTTTTGTGCGGAATCCTAAAACACACACTAACACACACCTTGGTCAAAACATGTAACGTGGATGTTTTGTTGCTATAAGAACTATTGTATAACTAAGTAATGAACAGTGAATAAATTTGGCCAAGCCTGCATATTTCAACTGAGGTGTAGAGTTAGTGAAGTTACGATATGTAGAGTAAGGGCGTGCAGAGTAGGCCCTCATTCGCAGGAGAGTTAAATCTCAGCAAAGGCGCTTTTTTTAACGTCGTTTGTAACAAAATTATATATAACGCGTTATAAAAGTCGCGTTATAAAATTTCTGCCGTGTGAACACAAAGTTGGGACTCCATAATACGTTTTATTTGAACGCGCGGTAAAAAAGATTTGATTAATACTAGCTATTACCTGCGAATTCGTCCGCGTAAAAATAGGTGCAAATGATAAAAATTTTAATAGATTCAATTTTTAGCGTCTTAACCTTATTCTTGTGTCATAAATAAGGTATCTCATGTTTTTCGTAATAAATTTAGATGTCAGTTTGTGACAAATTCATCAATGAAAAAAAATATTCATTGATAGAAAATTCCTATAGTCAATTATTTAGAGATAGTGATTTCGTTAAAATATGGTTCGGACTTCTGTATGGACTTTTATATAAATCATTAGTTAGGCAAGCGTAGGTATAACCTTTTTATTGTTTACTTTTAATGTAATAAATGTAGAAAGTATTTCCGCCCGTATTATGCTGTGGGATAGACGGTTTATGTTTAGAAAATTGTCTGGAAAATGGCATTTAATGAGGTGATATGTTAATATCAGGTTCAATGTACTACAAGTTATACTGTAACAGTAATTCTACTTCCTACTAATGTTATAAAAGCGAAAGTTTGTACAAGGATGTATATTTCTTACTCCCTCACGCAAAAACTACTAAATGGATTGTAATGAAAATTTACAATTATATAGCTTATACATCAGAATAACAAACAGCCTATAAATTATAATTTTTTTTTTTGTTACAAGGGGCAGACGAGCAGGCAGCAGGCACTGAAGTGCCTACCGACGTTCATGGACATCTGCACGACCAGAAGGCCAGCAGATGCGCTGCCGGTCCTTAATGACGAGTTTAGGCCACCGGGAAGTCTTTGAATTCTGTGCTAGTTGGGGTTTTTTTTATTTATATGTTTTTTTCAATCTTTCATAGTGTTTGCAGTTATTTTTGACCGACAACCAAACACAGATGATGTTATATGGTCATTTAATTTTTTTTTGTGAAAATATTACATTTCGGCGCAATTTCATGACTTTGATAATTATGAGTATAGTAAGCTAACAGTATTTGACTATTTTATAAGCGCTTATGAAAGTAAATCTTGACTTTTTTTGGCTTATACTAATATATAAAGCTGAAGAGTTTGTTTGTTTGCTTGAACGCGCTAATTTCAGGAAATACTGAACCGATTTGAAAAATTATTTAAGTGTTAGGTAGAACATTTATCGAGGAAGGCTATAGACTATATATCAACACGCTAAAATCGTTCACCTAATTTTACCCGGACAAAGTCGCGGGTAACAACTAGTTATACCATAAAGATGGTCCGTTAAGACAATGATTTATCAATACCACATCTCAACCTCAAATCGCCTCCCCTCCTTAATATTAAACAGTATTACAAGGGACTGCAAGGGGTTACTTTTTTCAAAAAAAAAAAAATACAAAAAAATAACCAGAAAGCACGGCAAGGGATGCGCTGTTTCCGCCACGAACGGGTTGGGAAGACACATGCGCCACAGATTTCCGGTAAAGACGTTCCGAATTTACCAACACCTGGCCAACTACTTAAAGGATTCCACTTTTTGTTTCCTATCAACCCCCTTCAAATTTTAAAATTCGAGGGAACCTCTTTACCCCTTTCCTTGGTTTTTTACCCCGTCTATACAATGCTCTAATATAGACCGGTATTCTATTTATGTCCGATTTTTATGCCGTCTTAAATATAGCTAGATTTTTATTAAGTAAGACGGCACATGAGATGACGTGAAGGCCCCTTTGAAGCACTATATATTATTTAGTCTTAATCTTATTAAGTACATATTGGTAAATATGATATAAGGAAATTAGTATATATAATGTGATGGATTCGAATACATTTTTCTTTCTTTCTTATCAATGTAAATATTAATAAGTGAAGTAAAAACTTTCGGTCCGGATGATTATGAAACTTGGCACTATTATTGTTTATTTAAAGGAGGGTGCGAATGTTAATAAATAAAATATGCATTAAAAATGGTGTATTAAATTATTAAAATCAAACGCACACCAATGCCAAACGATGTACAATGTTTTACAGACACATGTATTGGATGCTGTCGAAGCGTAATCGCCCTTAATGACGAGTTTAGGCCACCGGGAAGTCTCACAAACCGAACGAAACGTGACAACAACACCATCACTAGACGCGACAGCATTGCCGCCACTTCACGCCGATCTCATGTGAGAAAGAGGTACTGGTATCCGGACGTGCCGGACCAATTCGGCTACAAGCATGGCACTACCTCTAATTAACTAATATTTTTATGCAGTCCCTACAGTGCTTGATCTCGATTTGTTACTATAAAGGTCGATTTACATCAAAAGAAGGAATGCTGAATTCTACTCATACTCTATCAAATTCTTTTAGTTTAAACGTACGTAGAGCATTCATACGCTGTTCTGTTTCCGTTCACAAAAATTTCAATTCCTATTAAACATTAAGTACAAGCTTTCGTTTACGCTAAAAGATCGAGAAAAATTGTTCTTGTTCTAGATCTAACTCTATGTTCGTTTGGTCCAAACCCACCTTTAGTTATATGTATTCGCTGTTTGAAAGCATTAGTAATTAAAGATTTTAAACTGTAACCAAAGGCAACGTTCTCGTCTTTAAAAAATCACCATATTGTTCTAATCAATAAGTAATCAAGAAGTCATATCTGGCGGAGCACGTACTAAGATCATAAAAATTTTAATTTCTTAACGGATCGTAAATGTCTTACCACACGCTGTATTGGGCAAGTGATGACGGCCTATTTGGATTTATAGACTGTTTACTTACATTACATAGCTTAGATTAACATCGACTAATCATATGAAGTTGGCGAGGCCTAAAATACATTTATTATTTACTAGCGGACCCGGCAGACGTTGCGTTGTTTCATCGGAACGTTGGCTTACTCTTATACCCGAGCCAGATATAGCTTAGTCTCTGTACATTTTTGTCCTTGAAGTCTACAAAGTTTTGCAAAACTTTGTACAGTTACATAAAGTCCCCGGCCACACTACAGGATCATTCAAATAAAGCTATGTCCAGACATAATTGAATATCAAAACATAGCGCTATCTATTGGTCACATTCCTCACCGACCACCGCCCTGCCACTCTTATATTTAACATAATATCCCTGCATTGAAATCTCATCATATCATCTAAGATAATCATTTTACCTCAGCATTTTAATTGGATAACGTATGATACGACATTCTTTAAAATAGTTTCGTAAATAGTTCATTATTTTTTATTATAAACCTATATATATATATATATATTCAATATCAATAGTAATACTGGAGCCAAACATAACTTATATTAATTCCTTAATAAAAAAAACAAGGTTAGTTTAAGCTTCCGCTTAAACTAACCTTGTCAGGTTACTTAATTTTTTTTCTTTGTTAAATTTTGTACATCATTTTATTATACTTCTACCTACGACGTAGGTCAAACCAGTTCGTATTACGTATATACAATATATACAAATAGGAAAGTATTTCCAACTTACCGAAAACCTCATAGGAAAAGGCAGTGCTTCCTACTTTCAGCAAACGCAAAATCCTATTAGCTTGTTGTATTTCTGCTGATGTATAGTTTAGCCAGAGCCCTACGGAAGTTCCACTCCTGATATTCGTGGTTAAATCCTTCTGCGATTTTAGGGCAGCGGGAATTATATATGGTGTTTGATTTGCTCGGGAAGGAGTAGTAGGCAGCGTAAGAGTGATTGTGAGACGCTATTTTGCCACCTTACTTATATGTTAAACATGCCATATTATAATATAGTACCCACATCTGACTTTGCTCACGCACGCACCAGATTCATGGTTTATTCACACTGTTAGTCGATAATGCTATAAATTACTTTTATGTAATGCGAAATACGTGAGTCATTATTTTAGTACTAAATATTTGTAGTCAATTTAAAAGACATGTCGTTTTGGTTACAATTGAAAACAAAAGTAAAGAGACAGTTGACAATTACATATATCTTCGCCATACCCTGTCTTTTTGTGTAGAACAGAAAAAATAACACTAAATAAATAATAAACTATTAGGATGGGCAGCTTTTTGAAAACTGGATGACATCCTCAAGTAGTGGCATATTCCACATTAAAAACTCGTTTCCAATCAATGTGTCATGCCCACCATGAAGTAGGGGATCAAAGCATGGACAGATTAGCTTAAGATTCTAAAGAATGACGCGAACGGGATAGGACTCATCAGAGGGATTTCTACCCCTCTGCTGAGTCCTGAGAAAGGGCTGTGGAAAATGACGATGTTGCCATTCTATAAAAAAAACTTATACAAAGTTCGCCTCTGGTAGTTCTCAATATATGATTGGAATGTAAAAGAATTAGAAAAACATTTCTAATACTTTAGATATGCATAGTAATCACGTCTCTCCTTGAAGTTTACTTTTCTTCAAACTTCAAGATTGCGCTAAGATAAACGACAATAGCCCAACTGCACCAAAGATTTTACTGGCACATGTCACATTGAGTTCGTAAGGCTCCTTATATTTAACTATGTTATATACTCTAACTATTCAATGGTTCCTAATTTCAAATACTTATTTGTTTTTGCATCCCCTGATACTTGGTCCTAGATTGGGTTAATTTTTGGAAGTGGCAAAAGTTCGCATTTTCTTACCACAATATTAAACGGTACACATGTGTTGAAATTGGTAAACTTTTCGACCAACTTGGGCGTAACTGGAACAAGTTTTTATCCTATCCACAGTAATCTAAAAATTCTGTAACAGAATAATCGAGACATTGGATTATATTTATATAACTTCTTATACAATATGTTAGCAAACCCTGTCCGATCCAAGTAGATGCGGTATTTATGTGATCATTATGAAAATGATCGTTCTTGATTAAAACTAACGAAATTTATTGAAATTGGCATATACTACATGGTATTAAATAATGACAGATAATGTTGCTATACGAAAAATTTAAAGAATTGGCACAAAAACTGAGCATATTAGATCTAATTAGTATTCTTACATTGTTTTATAATTACATATATTTGCGATGGACCCAGAACCCGGTGAATACATGGATGCTAAAAAACTCGTCTCCCTCTTTATATTAAGTTATTGCTTTATCATCATTTTTGAACGAATATTAAAATTAAAAATATATTCTTAATGTTTATTACACACTTGAAGATTATTTCAAAGATAAAAGTACTGGGACTTAATTCGCTTCAGCTTTGTACTGTATATTTTGAAGTTGTATCAAACCATTTTATTCCTTTAGTCAATTTGAATAAAGCATCTTTTGGATTTGAATCAACGATTACTCAAGAGAAATCCATGATAGGCAAAGAAAGCTTAGATTACTTAGCAATAATCAGAGAATTTGTGTAAAAAGCTTTTGATCATCACTGAGTTCAGATATAGTCGATGCACCACTTCAATCTCGACGGTACCACGTAACTTAAAAACTCAATACAAAGTGGAGACAAATAATAAGAACCAATATTACTTTTGAGAGAGTTTCGAATTATTTTCACAACAAAGTCTACGAAGATCAGATCCGAAGAAATCTAATCTTTGAAAGAACAAAGAAATCGAAGACTAATATTTATTTTTAAAAATACATCATACGCAGAAAACAGTTTATTTACAGTTCTACACATATCTTGAATAACAAAAATACGCAAATTTTTACCACTCAGTGTTGTTTTTCTTTCTTTTATTCTTTCTTAAGCCCGCTAAAACATAAAATCTAGGTTTACCTAAGTTTTTCGACAGACCCTACAGGTGTTTTGACTGACTGATTTTCACAGGTACATAGCATGCAATTGATTCCTTGTTCCGCAGTACCAAGTTAGGGATTGACTGCGTTCATTTCTGTCTTACTCGAGTTCAGAAGCTGGGAACTCTATCTCTATTTTTTAGCAAATAACGTATTGAGCATCATATCAGCCGAATGTCCTTGTCCGATTGTAAATGAAATTACATAGGTCAACTTATATGTGAGAAATAAATAAATTATACACTGACTGATAATTTTCATGATAAAGTGTCATTTAGTGTTTCCAAATTATTCGTATTAATTAAGAATAATCTAACGGTTTTCGCAATGTTAGTCCGAAATTCACATAGCCCATTTATTTTTAATGATCGCGTCTTTATTACAGTTTTTCTACCAACGAACGCAAATGGTTCGTACGCTCTTGAGAGTAATTTGCTTCGGTTAATTTGGTTAGTGCGTATACATACTCTAGTGCTTTCAAAAAATACATATTTGAAATAATATTGATGAAGGCTCTATGACTCAACGGTTGATAGACAGATTCTCTTAGTACAAGCATTTAAAAAAGTTTAACTATAGTAGTACACGCATATTTGTTATTATTTAAAGAAAAAATGTAAACATATTAATCGACTTAAAAAAATATTTTTCATAAAATAGTAAATTAAAAAAATTTTATCTACAAAAAAAATAAATTAAAGTATATCCCTGTAAATAAGTTATTAATTTATTATATTGTACAAAAAATATTTTACCAAGTACATGTGATCGCATAAACCCTAAAAGAAAACAATTACTGTTTATCTATCTAGTTTACGAGCAATTCCTGGAATGACTGGACCGATTTCTACGAGACTATCTATCTCACTCTATGTTTAAGAAAAAGTCTAAACTAGTTTAATTTTAACACAGAATTACGGTTAAAGTTGCGGGTAACAGTTTGTTACTCTATAAAATTCTGGAAAAATAATAATCATTAGTAAAACAGTACAATAGTTTAATTAAATATTCCCACAGGAATCACAAAACGCAGAGAGATAATAATACACAAAACAAATAAACCACTCCACTACTCTCCAGAGCATTCTTGAGCCTTGGGCACTAAATTATATATGAACTGTCAGTATTAAAATAGCATTGCTATTTATTTTACAATAAATCCACAACCACTAGGAGTTCCCCTCCAAATATGCTTAATGCATGTAGTAGGAGTGGAGTGTGAGTAGGGAGTGAATAGTACTTTGTGTAATAATATATGCAATTAATCGGTATATATAAACAATGCATAGCGAAGTTTGAATTAACAGCTTTTGTGTGATAATACTAGCATTACTTTTATAATAACATCTGAAACTAAGTGTCGGTCGTAAAGTGGAATTTATTTAACATTTATTTCAGTTCAAAGAAGATACATTTTCCAAATTTTTATTCTAAGTTAATATTATTCTTCTGTTGAATAAAATATTCCAGCATTGCGTTTCGTGTTTCTTTTATAACGTTATTAATTTATATGATCATTAATCTGCAATGAAATGAAATACTTATTTACTTAACGAATTTACTTGCGAATTTTAAATTGTTCCTATTGATTATTATTAACACAATATATTTATTTATATACGATATTTTTTACAATTTTTTTTGCAATTTTGCGATTAAGTAGAATACGTGCATAAAAAAGCGAAGATTAAATTAAAATCTAAAACCGGCTTTTTGTAAAGTACTAGCTAAAACCCCACGACCTGCGACCGCCAAAAACTTAGTCTAATTTCAATTTTCGAATTCAAATCCGACTTTTTAAGAACCTTAATTATATTTTTCTCTTCGTAAGAACTGACCTTTAAGAATTATTAAATAAAAATATTAACTTGCTCCAAGCGTTTTCAAGTTAGGGCGTGACCAAGGAAAATAGATATTTATTTTTTAATTACATAAAAGATGTGCAGACAGATTTCTTAGGGAATACTTTTTACTCATCAGGACTTACCGTATTTAGGCTTATAATTATTATGTTCTCCAATTAAAATTCCTCAAGTTTTCAGGTGAAGTTTTATTATAGTCACTCCTCTTCACGTCGTCAGATAATATTAAGGAAACCTAAGTTTTGAAGGATACTTCAGTCTGAAAGGATTTTCGTGTCGTATGATCTGAGTATCTGTTGTCTGAGAAACGTCAGCGACACAAACTGGTGCTTGATGAAACTAATTAATTATTTTGTTTGCGGTTAATTAAATTTTAATATTTACTTCAATCCGTTATCATAAGATTTCTTTTTCCAATTTGGCTTATATGCATTTGTGTGCGACAATTTTTTTTCATTATCACAAGATACTCTAATAATGAGGTTCGACTTAAGCTATGTTAACGTCGTTGCATATTGAGTTAATTGTGTTCATGTTTAGGAAAATTTATTGTTTTATTGAGGAATTTATACAAAAAATATTTTTACAGAACACACATAATAGGATTATTTAAAGGTTATATTATGTTAAGTTACTGATTTTGAATATATAGTTACAGTTAAGTAATGTTAAGATAATACATATAAGAAGATATATATTATCTTAAAATTAGGGATAGATCTAACTCGATGACGACAATGTTTTCGACCCAAAAGGTTGTAAACTGTGATCCCAATTTCAGAGAATTTGTATATAAAAGTGAAGAGCAGATATTTAAATTTTATTTGCATATATGTATAGATACGAGGAGGTCGTGGCCTAATCAGTGGTCGGCATTTGAGTTGATCGCTAAGTTAAGTTGCTCTGCTTGCGACCGGGTGATAGATGGGTGACCCATTCTAGCACTGGTTTATATTTGATATCCGACCTCCTCCGTGTTTCGGACTATGGTTCCTTCCTCTGCAACGCGATGGACCCGGCACCCTCACGGTGAATCCATGGAATGCCAAGAAATTCGTCTCTCTTATTATATGATAAAATAATTCTCAAACTTAAATATACAAAATTTATTAACGATATTTCTGTAGCAATTGAGCAGATTTCTAAACGCTTCCACCTTCCGAAAGAGCATTACACAAAAGCCTTTGAAATTGGGTCAAAATAATGACATTGTCCATTCACATTTAGATACGTAATATCTATACATATACAATCTAACTTACGGTACACTTAAAAGTTTATAAAAGAGTATATAGCAATAAGGAAGACATCGATAGCCTGCATGAATTTCTTCACAATATAGAAAATATCGTAATTTTTTCTTCTCCCGGTAATAGTCTACGACATGTGATTCTACGAGTGAAAGTAAAGTAGCCTTTGAAAAATCACTCTGTTAATTTTCCCCGTCGACACTTAAAGCGACTTGGTGTCGTGAAGCGAAATGAACACTTAAGCTCACGTACGACATTTGATATTCACGTAACGTAAATGCATCGCCCTCATTCATACAGACTAATGAGCGACAGATACATCACTACGTCTCTTTGTCTAAGCATTCTTTTGTGAGATGACATAACTTTACAACATAACATTATGTTAGTTAAGATGGAGTGCCTAAGAATGAGTGCGATTTTTAAACTGCATTTATTTTTCTACAAGCGCTCTACATTATTGAATGAAACCTATTCTTATGGTAATGTATTTTGAATCCATGATGAAACTTATACGGTACGAGTGTGACGAGAACAAATTGTTAATGATTTATATAGCAGAAGTCAAAAACTCATTTTAGGTGATTTAAAAACAGCAGCGTATCATATTCCTCCCTATAACACGATAGGTATTTTCCGCGTTATAGAAAAACGCGTTGTAGAGGTATTCTTGTACAACACGCTGGAACGAACCCGAATGCGCAGAATATAATATTATATATTGTATACTAATGCGTTATAAGTGCACCGTGTTATAGGGGGATTATAGTTCTCCATAAAATAAAAGTTTTAGTTTCATAAAGCTAATTTAGACTGATTTATTTTAAAAGACTAAAATTTTATGGTATGTTTTGTGACAATTATATCATTTGGATAATAATAGCAAGTTATAAATTAAAAAAAAAAAAACAAATTCGTTCAAAGACTCGAATTCGACCGTCTATGTAGAAAAATTGCACTAGAACAAATTGTTAAATAAATATATTCAGGACTATATAACACACGGACGTCTGTTCCTAAGGTAGACTTCATGCCTGTGTTATAGGTATCAGACGCCTGTTAAACACAAATATTTTTTTTTGTATAAATTTTTAAATAAATACATAAAGATAATACACACAGACTCGAAGAGGGAATCGAACCCACGACCCCTGGAGCAGAAGGCAGGGCCACTGCACACTGCGCCAATGGGGCAGTTCTTTATTATAAAAGAATACATTACTCATCCAAGTAATTAAATCATAAAACGTCATCTATACTAATGTTAGAAGGAGACTAGATTATCAAATCCTGTTCCAGTACAAACAATCATAATTGTTTGCATAGGCTCTGAACATTAGAATCCTATATGAACATAGGCGATGAAATATTTTCAAACAGTTAGGAATTCGTATGAAAATTTCGATAATGTAGATACCCGTGCGAACTCCGCTAATAAAGAATAACAAGACATTTGGACAGCATCAAAATAAGCTTTTGAACACTTCATAAAACTGTTTGTACGGAGATATTCATATAATCACAGTATCAATACTGAATTTGGCAAAGACGACTGGCATCAGGCCAAATTAGTAACGGTATGGGAGTACAGATAAAATTGCCTTTTATAAAACAACGTGGGGTGAAAGGATTCCTGATGGTGTTCATCGTGGATGCCAATTCAATCCAGTTGCTTTGGAATTGGCAGAAAAAATGTTTGGAATGGATATCGTATTTTTGGCCCTAGCAAAAATGCACACGAGAAGCAATTTTGAAGCAAGTCTTTGTTGTAAAAAGTAACGGATACACACTCTTTTTTAACGATGCAGTATTAAATTTTTTTGACCGTTTCCTAAATTTATTGCGGAAATCTTAGATATTGGAGAAATAAGGAGCTGCCTATTTGTAAAGCTATATCCTTATTATAAATGTAAATATAACTCTGTCCGTTCCGTTTTCACCCCTAAACCGCCAATTAAGATGAATTTCTGTGTAAAGATCGATTGGACCTTGGGGATGAACACAGTGTTAGTTATAATTTAAATTATTAAAGTAGATGTATAGATTTCATTTAGTAAAAGACTTATTGTAATCCGTGTTAAATATCTATCGGTATTGTTACCATAATCGAGGAGCTCGTAGCCTAATCAGTGGTCGGCATTTGATAGTGAGGTTCCAGCGATGACGTCATATGGCAGTCAATCATCTTAACTCGCCCCACAGAAACATCCTCACGATGATTATTAATCTTAAGACAAACTTGCCTTAGTTCTCTGCTCCCCTTGCTAATTGCTATCGCTAAAATGACACCAAACGACCTTTGATTCTTATCACAAGGATGCAAAATATAAATGTTTCTTATAAAAAAAAATATTAAAATTCGTGTCCAAGTTAGACAATACTTTTTAATATAATATGAATATGATGATGATCATCAATGATGTGTTCAATAGAGATACCATGCCATTATGGTTTAGAATTAATACAAAAATAACTGGCATAGCCAAAATTGATCTTAAAGATCCACGGCCTACAGAAATGCAGATCAATATTGTACAAGTAGTAAATATAAAGTACACACACATAAACACACCCACACACAAACAGACACACGTCACACACTTACTAAATACGCACACTTTCATGATTAATTTATTTTTAAATAGCTAATACTTCCTTCATTAATCCAAATACTAGGATAATTTAAGTTTTACCTTACAGGTGAAAAAGGTCACCCTTAACATAGATATTGAAATTTAGCTAGAGTAACCGATTTTTCATCTTTTGTATTTCTTATACTAAGATATAACCTGTTGTATCCTAGTTAAGTTGTACTTTAGCTAAATGTATACAATAAAATCTATTATTATTCAATATACAAGAGATTTGGTCTTCCTTTTTGCATCTGGCGTTTTGCGTCAAGATAGAGAAGACACGCCTGTAGGTGTTTCACAGCATACAGACTTCTCTTTTCTTTTTCTGAATTACATAAAGTGGCCAAATTTCATATGTATCATCTCCTCACCATAAAGCTCATTTAAAACAATTTTTTTTAAATGTACTTTATTATCCGCTTATCCAAATCTGCGTCCGGATCTACGTGCTCCAAAGAACGGCCCTAACAATGGTTTATCAGCTGACATTTGTTCTTTATCTGTTACCATAAATTGACATTACCATAAAGCTAATTTTATATGACAGAATTTCAATGACAGAGTAAATCTTTGTTTCTCCGAGGTGTATAACTAGCATCAGTTTTATACGTGCTCCGTGAGAGGCCATTAAAGTGTTCTATCAGTTGGCATTTGTTATTTATCTATTACCATAAATTGTTATCACCATATAGCTCATTTCATATTATAGAATGTTAAAAGGAGAGTAATTATTTGCTTAACCAAAGTACATATATAACCAGCGTCAGTATATACGTGCTCCGTGAGAGACCATTAAAGTGTTCTATCAGCTGGCATTT
>JANCMC010001567.1:0-25490 GCA_024363005.1 Charaxes varanes
ATTATCACTTTCAGATACACGTAGATTAACATAATAAAAAAGAAGGACAAAATACGAAAAGCAAAAATGGAAAGATAATTTTTTTTATTTACATTGACCTTTTTAAGAAACATATATTTGATGTTATCTTTTTCACTTTCAACTTTTGCTGATGCAACATAACCTTAAAAAGGTTTTTGTGACCTTTATTGGAAAAGTTGAACGAAGTTGTTTTTTAAGTGAGATGCAAAAAATTATTTTAAGGTTCAATTTTTTCAGAGGGCCTAGCACGAACTTTTCGAAGCGATGTAAATCCACGAGTCGAATGTATTTAAGACGAAAATGTTCGTGCTTGGTCCACAGCAGGCAAGTCTTAATCTTTTTCACGTTTTCAATGCCAATGCTAATGCTAATGCAACCCGCGTTGACGCTAGGAAAGGTCCGCTGTAAGGCCTAGCACGAACATTTCCTCGTGAGTAAAGTCGACTCGAAGACTTACTAAAGTAAGAAAAGTTAGTGGTAGGCCCTCGGTAGTACTTTATTAGTATTGTATACGATAATCATATTTTTCATTTAGGTTATAGACTACCAAAAAAATTGCTTCCTTGAAAGTGCAAGCGACTTATTGCCCAAAAAAGAAGCGTATTTATTTTTCAACTTTCAAAAACATCACATAACGGTTTTTGTCAAGGTCAACCTAACCTTATATAGGTCTATCGAATCACGTTATCTTTTTACGTGTCCGATGATGCTGGCAGCGTATTGATTTTACTGTTGCACGAATAGTTTTCTATGACGACCAGACATTAACTCAATATAACGTGAGCGTTCTTGTAAACCTATTATTCAACATAACACGACACGAATTATTCCAAGACACCCATACGAGATTTTCAAATGGTATTAGAAAGTTAGATACTGCACACGTCTATTGACACTTTTCGAAATTTTCATCACTAATTTCAAATTACACCCAAAAAGATTTTTTCACAAACATGCGCGGAAATAGTGACATTAAATTCGAAAAAAGAATACGCGAAGTTTGTCATTTACGGATACTAAAATTAAAAAAAAAATGCGTGTTTACTATCATTTTTTATTTTACATTTTGGGCTGTATGACTGTGTTACCTTTGCTTTATACCGAAGTCAGACATAGCTCAAAGTGTTTGTACATTTTTGTTCTTGATGCCCACAAAGTACTACAAAGCTTTGTACAATTACACAAAGTCCCCGGCCACACTACATGATCATTAAAATGATTAAGAAATGCTTTGCAAAAATATCTTTTATTTTAGTACTCTGGTAATATTACTGCGATGTAAAGTATGAAACCCGGGAGAGAGATGTTTAAGATCATATTTACAGGGACACCAGGAAATCCAGCAGACGCCCAAACTTTGTCTTGCTTACTACCGTATACACGCAATTATAGTAGTATAATACATTTAGTTTGGTACAAATAATACTATGTTAAAGAATTGTGATAAAAACTATAATTTATGTTTTTTCTTCTTCTTTGTTTTCTTCTATTACTGAAGGTCGTGCCCGTCCTGATACGTTCCTATGGAGACCTGTACCAGCCGCTTCCAAGCTACTCGGTCCTCAGCCTGTCTCATGGTATTCAATATGGCGTCGGGTGGTATCCGAATCGCACGCCATAGCTCTCTTATTATCTTGTATATTTCATGACGGGCTCCTTGGGAGAATAGTGCAGTGGCTTCCTCTTGCCTTATGCACTGCAGTGATGACATATAGTCAAGTCTAACGCCCTGCTGCCAACGCTCGACCTCTGGACTGTACTAATGAGTCCAGTTTTAATGGTTCCTCGTCACCATTTCAGCCTGGGTGCGTCCACTGCTGAACGTAGGCCTCCTCCATGAATTTCCACGAATGGCGGAGTTGCGCCGCTTCCTGCGACCTGAAATTCAATTACAGTCGAACAGGTAGGAGGCCGTCCTGCCTTTCTTCTCCCCAAACGTTTTTTTAACGGTTATCCTACCATTATCCGTAAGTTGTAGGATCTTATGTGACTTTTTTTTCTCTTAGTCGCCTAGTAATCCAGCCACGAGAAGATAGGGGTGGTCATATCTAAGCTGTGATCACACGACATTATGTTAAGTTGGGCTAAATTACAGAAAGTTACGAAATTTGATCAAAATCGGTTCAGTGGCTTCAGAGTATATGTGTAAATGAAATTCTCATCTACGTTTTCGCGGGAGAAGTGTCGGGTTACAGATAGTAATTCAATACGTTTTAAGATATTAAAAATTTCACAAGGAAATGTGACAATTAAGATGGCAAAAACGCTTCAATCTTTTATCTTTCTGTTTAAGGGACTGCTTCTTTTGTTTAAGTTCGTTTATTCAAGCAAATTTTATTTAAGAGACTGACGAGACTTGTGGACAATCGCAATCGCAATAGGCTGGCCCGTTGGCGCAGTGGGCAGTGACCATGCCTTCTGCTCCGGGGGTCGTGGGTTCGATTCCCACCTCGAGTCTGTTTAACCAATGTCTCTTTACTATGATTTATTGTTTATTGATTGTTAAGAAGCGAAACAACTATAATGATGTACTAACTGCATCCCGCGATGTTGTTCGATCTTGATTAATATTTTTTTATGATCTATACTCATATATAAAGCTGAAGAGTTTGGTTGTTTGCTTGATCGCGCTAATCTCAGGAACTACTGGTCCGATTTGAGAAATTCTTTTTGCTAGACTTGGTAATGACTATGGCCCAACGGGACCGGGGATCGCATCGAGTTACGAATTTTAGACCAACCGTATTTAACCGTATTAAACCGTTATATAAGTACAGAGCCAGTAAGTCTAAAAAAAATATTTCAATTTTTTTTTAATAACGTCATTGAAACAGACGGACAGATCAATTTTATTTATATGTAGATGTGATGTTTAGAGTTAACGAGAAATAACAACAGAAACAATAAACAGATTTTATTGCAGTTTTTACAATCTCATTGAAACGACGGATCGCCATTCTTCATAGTATTGTAATCATGACTGCAGTGTGGTTATATTATATACGGATTTACATAATGTGCTACTGTGTGACGGCAATGGTCGTGAACAACGAGATTCTGGTATATTTTTAAGCTAGCTTTAAATTCAGTTTAAATGTCGCCACAAAAAGTAGTCAAACCGACGCCCATGGATGTCTTCACCACCAGGAGGCTAGCAGATGCGTAGCCGGCCTTTAATGACGAGTTTAGTTCGCCGGGAAATCACAAACCGAACGAAACGCGACAACAATAACATCATTTGACGTGACAGCGTTGCCGTGATTCCATGCCGATCTTATGTGAGAAGGAGGTACTGGTACTCGGACGCGTCGGCTCAATTCGGCTGCAGGCCAAAAGGTCTGTAAGCGTGGCGCTAGCTCTAATAAAAATCTCTCTTTAATCCATCTCTATACCATATTCCAACAAAATGGTTTGGTGGTTTTGTCGTGAAGACGTTACTTTCATGTTTAATATATTCGCTTAGATAGTCTAGATTTTATCATTGTGGCGCTCTCATATTAAGGTTTTTCCTATTACACAGTAGCTGTTTCCCACGACTTCGTTCGCGTAAAATTAAAGCACGCGAGAGCATTCAGATTTCCTTAATTAGGCGCCTTGGAAGAAGGCCGTGGAAAAAACGCATCGTAGGAACCATTTTCTTGATAATCCTTAATTCCCTGTTAGAAGATTGCAAAATCGATATATGATCTTGTCGTATGGAAAATGGAATCAAAATTTAATACCCAATATATCCTTTATGAATGTATATATTGATACATGAAGCGAAAACTTTCTGTACCATTTTTACAAAATTGCGCGGAAGTAGGAATATGAAATTCAACACAATTATAGTTTATACAAAAGATGTTGTGCGAATGTATTTATAAAATACACATTAAATTATTGAAATAAAAACTCACGCACACCAGTGCCAAACGATTTATACACACATGCATGCATTTAACTATAGATCGTGTCAAAAAGCAGTCATGACGGTCTTGTATAATTAATTGTCAAATATAACAATGTCGGTGTAGAAGCAATTGAAATTTTAAAATTTTATATATAAATGTAAGTATGCAAATCTAAAGATTTATGGCCGAATTTCGACCAGCCGGCGATCTCTATTATTTGTAAATATTTACTCATCGAATATCCTTAAACTTGACTAGTGTATGACTCTCCACTGAATTTCCTTTTAATCCATAAACTCTCCGTTGGTCCGTCGGTGGCAGAGGAAGGTTTCCAAACATTTATAACCGAGGTGTAGGCTTAAGGAATCCTAATTCCAAATATACCTTGTGTCTTTAGAATAACTAACTTTCAACTGATTAGGAATGTGTAAAAGTTGGGTTTATCCTTAATAGTTTGACTTAAATATTAACAATTAAAGAAATATGATGTACCGAGTAACGAGACACAATTGTAACTCCGCTTGATAAAGTTCTAAAGCCGCTTTGTTCAATTATACAGTAAGGTTGGGTATTATTTTATCATTGTGAGACTGTGAATTGACTAAATACGCAAAGTATCAGCCAATCGAAATGTGAACCAATCATAGTCCACCTGGTATGGAAGGGGGTTCGTCCGAGGCTCAGAGTCTCATTCCGTGACGGGGGGCATTCTCGGAGAGAGATTAGAGGAAGCAACAAGGAAAGGAAAAGTCTTGAGTTGCTATTTGAGTTTTTGATGGAAATAATGAAGTGAATTGTGACTTATTGAGTTGCTACGGAAGGCACCTGACACTCTCCCGTTCTGACCGGAACAACGATTACAATACAGAAAATTTAGCTTGACAGGACCAGGAATTGTTTTAACTAATAACAATTAATTTATTCCAGACAAGAAAAGATTATTAGAACCGTACATCGTTTCGTGTAACTAAGTCTGAATTTCATTAAAAGTTACGCGGAGGCGTTTAATAAGAGTTCAAAAGTGGAATTTAATGGATGGGACCAGAATCTCTAAACTATTAGATGTAGAAACTTGAAATTTCCCATGTTGGTAGAACATGCTAAAAAATCATTAGGAAAAAAATTACTTTAAGCGAAATCGAACCCTTTCACGTTAAAGGGTTTGTTTGTTTCTTTGTTTGCTTGATCCCGCTAATCTCAGGAACTACTGGTGCGATTTGAAAAATTCTTTCAGTGTTAGATATCCCATTTATCGAAAAAGGCTATATATCAATCATCGTTAAAATTGAATCTATATTTTTTATCTAATTTTACGCGGACACAGGTACAGCTAGACTATATATATAAAGAAAAGTCATGTTAGTTACACTATTTACAACTCAAGAACGACCTAACCGATTTGGGTGAAAATTGCTGGGAAGGTAGCTTAGAACTAGGAGACGGACATAGGATAAAAAATCAGGCAAGACATACAGGAACGGGAACGGGAACGGAATGGGGACGGGAACGGAAACGGAAACAGGAACAAGAACGGGAACGGAAACGGAAACAGGAACAAGAACGGGAACGGAAACGTGAGCGGGAATAATACTATAGGATGGAGTAAATACTAAGTAACCCAACTTTCTAACAGGATAACGTCTGCCGCTAGTTTTAATTATAGAATAGAGTTTTATAATAAATTGGGCCTCCATTAACGCAAAGGTTAGGTTAAAAGGGCGTACCCTGTTTTTGTTTGCTTTATTTTTTAGGGCGAAACCTGTTTGGTAGTTTTCACTTCGATGTGCCTTTTAGGATTACAAATATTTGGTTAAACTTTGTGGATAGGCGTTGTACTTAGTTGTCTAGATACCTGGCTTATAATAATAGGAATGTTTTGACAAGCGTGAAATCACTTGTAATGTGAAATATCGTAATCCCCTATAACATGGTAGATTTTTTCCGCGTTATAGGAAAACGCGTTGTAGTGTTATTCTCGTATAACGCGCTTGTACGACCACGAATGCGCATAATATAATGTTAAGTATTTTATGATATTATCTTCTTTTATATGTATCTAGGTTATTTATCTACACTAATATACGGAACGGGAATGGGAACGGGGATAATAAATAATATTATAGGCTAATAGAATGTAGTACATAGTAAGTAACCCAACCTTCGGGCAGGACATCATCTGCCGGTCCTCTTTATACATATTATAGAATATTATTATTATTTTTTTTTTATGTTACAAGGGGGCAGACGAGCAGGCAGCAGGCACCGAAGTGCCTAAGATCGGGCAAAACACATAAAACATTGGAAAGAGCGCGCTCTTAACGCGCTCTTTATAGTGATCACTAGCACTCCCCTTCACTGCCAGTGTTCCCTCCCCTGCCTAGGCAAATCTGGTATGATCCTACTAGTGCGGTTTTATATGTCCTTTCTTATAATGAACCTATGATAGTTCTTGACAAGCCAAGGTCTTTTAATAGGTTGTATAGTGATTTTGCTGGTATATCCCTCGCTCCTACTTGGATATAGTAATATATGAACAATATGTATTTTTAGGTTTGGTTTGGGGAGAGATTAGGTCGCTGTGGGACAACGGGCTGCTGGAGTACCTGAGCGACCTGTGGAATGTGGTGGACTTCATCACCAACGTCTTCTACATAGCTTGGATAAGTTTGCGTTTCTCGTCGTGGTACATCGTACAGGTAAACAGGTATTTTTCATATGATTAAAAGCAAAACAGCAAGAATAGTTCCACTAATAAACATCCTAATAATTACTTCTTGTAGATAACTGACAGAGGTTTCAGTCTATACGAATATAATTTGTTTGTTTATTAGTTTGTTTACTTGAACGCCCTAATCTCAGGAACTACTGATCCGATTTAATAATTTTTTCAGTATTAGATAGCCCGTTTATCGAGGAAGGCTATAGGCTTTATATCATCACGCTAAATATTCTCATCTAATTTCACGCGGTTGAAGTCGCGGGCACAGCTAGTGCTACATAAACCAAGTGGAATTACTAAAATATTATGTTTGTATAATATTTTCATTTTGCAATTTGAGCGCATGACGTCACCTCTTGCCAAACAAATTGTCGTTGCTAACGTACGCTCCAATCACACACAAACACAGCTGTTTGTTTGGCACATCGTGACGTCATTCAAGACTCACAGCGTCTTGGCGCTAAAATTTATTTGCCTTTATAAAAACGCAAAATTAATCAGGTGAAAGTGTGTTTTTTGTTGAAATATTAGTATTTTAGGTTTTGTCGACTGCAAGGCATAATATTAACTACTTTCTGAAAAACAGGCAACTAGCGTAGTGGGGCCTTAACCTGATCAATGGTTTTTCTGTGTAGATTCTATAATACTTGGTGCTTTTTAAATAAAACTTCTTTTTTCTAAATTATTTAGTATTTAGTAGTCGTGGGTTCGATTCCCACCTCGAGTCTGGGTGCATTATCCATATGTATATATTTACATATTTCTAAAAAATTATTATTTATTTATATACATGCCTTCTTTACTTACGGGGATGGGAACGGGAACGGGAACGGGAACGGGGCTGATATAGGATAATAGAAGGAAAATAGTAAGTAGCCCAACGTTCGGGCAGAACATCGTTTGCCAGGTCCGCTAGTATAATATACAAATGCGTGCATTTTGCATGTATTCAATGCGTGTATTCAACACGTGTTACTGGATGACGATGATATGAAAACGCGCTTGTATTTTAAATTGCGCAGTTAATTTGCTTGTATAATTAAAATAGAGGCGTTTGTCCGATTAATATAACGTTTTGAACACAGTTTGGCCAACAGTTTTTAAACATTGCTTTGCTCTATCTCCTTCGTTTTTTTTTTAATATTACAATTTTAATGTTATTGAGTAATAAATAAATAGACACAAAGATTTGTCACCGTCAAGGATTGAACCCGTGACCTCGATGCATCAAGTCACGCGAACAACATCAATAATCGCTACTATAATTGTTTAGATAAAAAGTTAAAAAAAAACAACGAATCACCAGTCGTGCGTATCGTTCTTTTTCTAAAGTATAAACGTAAGAAGGAAAAACAACATTTTTTTGGGGTCCGTGGTCTAGAAGCATATTAATCAAAATAATATAATATTAATCAAAAAAATAATAATTATTAGTTGTTTGTAACTCTCTACTGTGAAGTTGGGAATTTGGGATTACAGCAACTTACGTGGGAGATATCGATATATTGTCGGTTTCCATTAGAAAAAAAAAAACTACATAGCTTTTTGTTCACTTTTTTAATTCCGTGACGTAGCCTTAACATATGCGATCACAGATAATGAACAATCAATATAAATATATAACATTCTCTCTCACTTAAAGTTATTTCCGAAATAAGGCAAAGAATATACATATGTGTATACATAAAACATTTAAGTGTATAATTAAAAAATAAACAAAAATAACAGTGTTTTTTTTTTAATATTACAAAAGTTTCCTTATTAAATAAAAACTATGGCATTTGTCATTTGTAACAAGTTAGGTCAAGTTAACGAGCATCGCCGGACAATCCAGTTTCGGAGATTTCGAGGTAATACTTAAAAATGAAGGATAATTTCTTTTAACATTAAAAAAAAATTCATTTCTGAACAAATTCTGACATTTTTATTCCTCACGCATTATTTAGACCAGGGGTGGCCAACTTAATCAGACCCAGGATGTACTTCTCTACATTTTTCTTGAATTCTCAAACGGAACAGGAGAGTCCAGTACAAAGTTAGACCACCTTACGGGCAGACAGACGGACGGACGGACAGAGCGAAATTATAAGGGTTCAAGCGACTTTATCTTTACTTCATAAGATTTCTTTGACAAAGTCACCATATTTTCTATTGTGATATAAATAGAAATTTACGGTTTTCGGAATTTTCTATACTTTTGCTTCTAAATTTACCTTCGTGGTAAATTGCATTATTCCAGATCAACGGAAAGTACCCTATAGGTTTTGGTTCCCTCAGCAAATGTACGGGAAATGTGACATAAACGGCCACATCTTTTGATTGAGTACACTTAGAGAGTTGATTTTTTTACAGCTTCAAGGGATCGCATACCTTAGTATTTGGTATTAATTTCAACTTTATAGCTGTACGCGGTCTTGAGGAAAAGGGCCTTGACAGAGGTACGGACAACAAAGTAATCCTATAAGGATTTCTTTCTTTCCTTTGGAGGTACGGAACCATAAAAGAAAAACTCCATAACCCGCATTGTGTGTAGACATAATAAAGATAAGTACATCGCATTTAAATAATAAAAAAATAAGAGTGCTTATACACGGAGCCGGCGTCCATTGCTTCCCATAACAATAGCGAAAAGCCGAAGAGCCACAGGATCCCGAAGACAATAACAGTATCCTTATGTATCCTTACTCGCAGCGCAATAATCGTCCGTTGAATCACCGCTATATTAAACGCTATAAGCCCGTAAGCTCACGAAAGTCACACGACATTGAGTAAACTTGAGTTATTGCTTTTAAATATAACTGTAATAGCTTACAATACTGTCTTTTAAGTCCAATACAAAAGTAATGTAATATACTTTAAAACTTTAACTCTTTTTTTGAAGATGAAAAAATTATTGTGAGATGGAGAAAACAATTGAACTAGCGCCACCGTTACAGTGACCGACACCGGCGCATTGGACATTTTTTCATATGGGAAAAATCAATGGAATCGCGAACTGTTGCCCCAAGATTTAATAGTAACTAACATAGTTTAAGAGGATTTAAGCAAAACTAAGTGTTATGGTTACAAAAGAAACTTTAATTTACTCGTACAGATACCAACATCGTCTCCCTAAAACGAGCTGGCAGATTGAACACTTGTATTTTTAAATTAGTGCATACTACTATGCCAGATATAGGCTTCATGAGATTTAATTTTGAGGAGGTCGTGGCCTAATTAGTGGTCGGCATTTGAGTCGATCGCTAAGTTAAGTTGCTCTGGCTGTGAACGGGTGATAGAAAATTATAAGTACAACTAACAATAGATTAACTCTACCTTTTTTCAGTTTTTTCTTAAAAGCTTTTTTGAGCATGACTCCGGAACGCATGGACACACTAACGTGGACGCACGATGGTCGTCTGTTTTCCCACCACACTTTAGTCCTGGCAAAAATACCTATTTCACTCATCACTTATAACTGAATTATTCTATTTATTTACGCGATTTGAATTATCGCGATTAATTCTGACTGACAGCCGTCATTAAACCTTTTTTATAACTGACCAGCTTTTTTACGCTGGGAAATGCATTTACGAACTAACTTTTTCGAACAGCAATTTAAACAAAAACGTTAGGCCACACTTTAACTAATTCAAAGGAAAGTTGACCAAAAATTAAATACCTATTTTTATTATATAATTATAACAAGAATCGAGTACCGATTACCCTCCATAAGTATTTTAAGTGTCTCACCAGTCACCCTCTATAGAATCATATATACAAAACCCATAGACTAAACACAAACGTTCACTATTTAGATGTTTTCTAATTTTATTTATCTAGCCATAATAGATTGAAAATTATGCGACAAACGCATCGCTACGGACGCATCAATCATCACGCTTTGCTTAGAACATATCGCGCGTGCCAACACTTCCGACTGCCAAAGTTATGGTTGGAACAGATATAGTATTGAATTTAGGACCCGTGTTAATTGACTCAAACTGCGTAAATCGATATAGCTTAAAATATAAGTAAATGAAATAAATAAATATATACAGGTCTATATGAAACACGGACGTCTGTTCCTAAGGTTGACAACTTAATGCCTGTGTTATAGGTAACAGCCGCCTGTTATACACAAATATTTTTTTTTTGGAAACATACATTGCATACATTTGGATAATACATTCAAACTCGAGGTGGGAATCGAAGCCACGACCCCTGGAGCAGAAGGCAGGGTCACTGCCCACTGCGCCAATGGGCCAGCCAAACATATTCAATATATTTCAAACAATGTCATTATATTCCTTCAATAGGTCTTTCAATCAATCCTTCCTTAGGAGAAAAAACAAATGAAAGAATTTTTCCATAGCTTAAAAACGTTACAAAATGAATGACTTAAGATAATCGCAGACAACCCATTTTTTTTAGTTCCAATAACGCCATTACTTGATTTGAATTAACTCTCCCAAATGTAATGTTCTTGTGTGCGCTTTCTGGACCTCTTTTTCCTTTTTATAAACATTAAGTTTTACCAATAATTTTCCTTTCGAAATCTCTTGTGGTCAGCACCATCAGCGGCGCGTGCAGCTCGTACAATGTTATACCTGTAATAGAATATATTTTATTGACATGATAACGGTTTATAAATCCACGAATGAAAAAGCATGACTCATTGTCACGTTCCGCCTGAGCCGAGCGTGTATGCGAGAGCCCGGAACAAGCCATAGAGAGGCACGATCGGATAAAGCGATAGGGGTTATCGTATAAAATTATCGTTCGCAAACCTATACAACAACCAATTTTGTTTAGCTTGAATCGAAACTGAGCTATGCCTCCAGCTAATCCAATATCCAAGATTTCCAGCTTAAAAGCTGGTAGGGCTGCGTACCTAATGCTCTTAACCCGCAATTATTGCTATGCTAAAGTAAAGAGTACGTCTGATATAACTTGGGTGAATATAACGTCATCAACTGAACTAAATAAAATAATATTAAGGAATATTTTATAGAATTTAGCACAAATGGACCCGGGTGACGTAGCCAAAATTTTGACTCGTTTGCTGTTAGGCAGTTAACTAACTTTATGTCATTTCCTTAAAACATGAAACTGGCCGTATGTTTTATTAAATAATAATGTTACATAACACGCTAGTCAGAGTTTGTTTGATGTATGCTGAAATGGCGATCATTTTTGCATTATTTAGTATTTTTAAAATAGTATTTGAACTTTTCCTTTCTTTGTCTAAGGTAATATAGTAATAAATTATGTAATGTTTATTTAATATCTCAAATAATGTTTAGTTTTCATTACATGGTTGTAACGCTAAGTGTAGGCGTTAGTAACTGTGCCACATTTTAAAACTAATGCGGTTACTATCGAAATTTGTATTTCTGTATTTTGTAATGCTCCAATACAGTTATTTTTATTTTTTCTTTTTTTAAAACTCCCCTAGAATAAAAAGATTCAAACAAAACAAATATAATTCAATATGGTCCAGCGGTTTTCGAGTTGTAGCGAGACTAACGAACAAAGATTGATTTTTTTATATAAGTACAAGCTGTTTCACGCGACTTCGTCCATGTTAAATTCAACTTGCCCTTAGACCTTCTTTATCTGGCCCAATCAGAAAGTCTTTTCTTAGCCGAAATCTACTAAATAAAAACTACATCTCTGCCAAATTTCATCTTTGTACGTCCCGTGATTTTCAAGATTTCGTGTGAGGTGACCTTTCGCTTTTATACATTTAGCGGCATTTTCGGCTGAATTTTCTGAAAAAACGTTTTTATATGCGCTTACATTGCGTGCACTGGCTATAATACCTTACGAGATAGTGCACTACGGAATTGTATATCTTAAAAAAATCTATTAGGAAGTCAGCAATGGTATATGTATATTTCCGATGTATAATTCACAGTGACTATTTTTATCTTTTACTCATTATAAAAATGTAATGAAATACTTACGAAGTTATTTTAAAGAATACTGTTTTTATCCTTATCCATTTGAATACGCTAGATACGTTGTAAATTTTATGAAGATCAAAATTGCCGTTTACAGCATATCATTAAAATTAATATCTTAGAAGATATGAGAGATTTAAAATACGGAGTCAGAGAGGCGAGCGTTACTTAGGTGCGATGAGCGACCAATAGATGGCGCTGTCTTAATATTCAATATTAAGAGAAAGCCAACGTTCGGGCACAAAAACATCTGCCGGGCCCGCTAGTACATTATAAAGGTATATTTATATAAGCAAAAGGTTACCTAGTAGACATCCGCTTAGAAACGATTTTTCGATAGGACCAGATCTATAAGGTGTAAAGGCTCTCGCAATTTTTCGCAGACGAAGTCGCGGGTTACACCTAGTAAGTTTATATAACACATTATACACGTCAAAGTAACGCGTTCCGCTTGTCTTTATGCATGCCTGCGTCCACTCTTGATCTCGTTTTGTTAACACTGTTTCTATACGGACACGGGAGTGTGTTATGTTTCCCAATGAGATGTCCTTTTCGGTCAACGGTTCACATCATTTTATCACGAACTACTTTAGTTTCATTACTTTTAGCAGGGACCACAAGGGGATGAAAATTAATTACAAGCATGTTTTTGCTTGCTTTTTTATGGAGCCAAGTAATAATACGCTATACAACTTTGAGCCAGCGGTTAAATTGATGTGCTCTAATCTTTACGGACGAAGATCGGAGTCGAAGATGTCAATAAAACTAATAAAAGAAGGAGAGGATAACAATGGCACGGGCCTTTAGCCTGTGGAGTATACAGTGACGATTAAAAAATATATATATTTACGGACCTATTATATATATTTTTTATATTACAAGGGAAAAACGAGCGGGCGATTTAACATCTAAGTGACTACACACCTATGGATATCTGCACCACCAGAAGGCTCGCAGATACCTTACCGGCCTGTTAAGAAGGATTTAGGTTACAGGGAACTCTCACAAAACGAACGAAACGCGACAACAATACCATCACTTGAAGTGACAGCCCTCTGGTGTTGCAGTTGTCCATGGGCGTCGGTAGTTACTTAGGTGAACCGCATGCTCGTTAGCCCCGTGTTGAAAAAAAAACACGGAGTAGATATTATAAAAACCAGTGTTGTATCAACCAGTGTTGAACCAGTGAATGGATCATTTAACGATATGAATTAATATTTAGTACGGAACCCTAAAACGAAGTATAATGCGTGACAGCGATCCACGGTCCAATCATTTCTCACCTCATTACGTGAGTATCGTGACTATGTCATGTTAATGAAACAACGTTCTCAGCGCCTACACCACCTTTGTTGACATAATGCCGGAGCCAGACAGCTTCATTTGAATGATCATTTCAATCATCATGTAGCGTGACTTAGGACTTTGTGTAGCTGCACAAAGTTTTGTAGTATTCTGATGTCTTCAAGGACAAAAATGTACAAACACTTTGAGCAATGTCTGACTCCGGCATAACAAATAGAATACAGAATACTGAGGCAAGTAGTAAGGGCATACACGTCTAATCAAATCAAAAGGTGTTTTATTCAACACTACAAGCTCCTTTGAATCGTCAAATATTTTAAAAGCTACTACTGATTCGGAAAACTCGAGCCAATGGAATAATCAGCAAGAAACTCGTCAGTCACTCTTTAAAAATTGTTCTTACAAAGATGACTTTAATACACTGTCATGCGCACAGCCTTCACAGACTTGTGACGTCACACTTACATGGTATATTGCGATTGATAATATTATATTCAATACGATTTAATGAATATACGAATATAATTTTGCAAGAAAAGGGGGCGTTATAATACCTTTACTTAAAACAAAGCCACTTCGCGTTCTTGTACGCTTCGACCTTTATACTACGCAACTGATTTTAATGCGGTTTTCGACAGTGCAGAGAGATTCAATAGGCAGTTTAATATAAATAGTATATTACATGCTGAAACAAGATAGGGAACGCGAACAGGAACATAAAAGGGAAAGGGACCGGGACCGGGAACGGGAACGTGAACGGGAACGGAATGGAACGATAAAAGGAACGGAAATAATAATATTGGACAATAGAATGTAGTAAATAGTAAGTAGCTCAATGTTCGAACAGAATATCGTCTACCGGGTCCGCTAGAATTTTATAAAATATATATAAAAATAAATAAATCGAAATATATAGGACTATATGACATACGGACGTCTGTTCCTAAAGTAGACAACTTAATGCCTGTGTTATAGGTAACAGCCGCGCAAGCTTAATTTTTCGCGGACGTAGTCGCGAATAACAGCTAGTCTATACCAATCTATGCTAATATATAAAGCTGAAGAGTTTGTTTCTTTGCTTGAACGTGTTGATTTTAGAAAGTACTGGTCCGACTGGAAAAATTATTTCAGTGTTGGATAGCCCATTTATCGAGGAGGGCTATAGGCCGTATATATATCATCACGCTAAAATTTAATCAATTTTTTCCTACCTAATTTGACGCGGTTGAAGTCGCGGGCATAACTAGTACAATATAACAGTGTGTTTGCGGCTTCGCTATCAGTTTTACTCCTTGTTACTGAATAAAACATTAAATTTGACGTTCGCACTATAAGTAAAGATTATGTATGCTTTATCCATAGTTCTATCTAAGAATCGTGATAGCGGAAACAACGGCAGCAATAAAAGCCGCTGTCAAAACGCCTTGATAAGGAGCCATTAAACTTTGAGTGCCAGAGTCCGGTGTTTGGGGAGCACTGACCCCGGTGGGGGGCCGTTATATTATAAAACGGTCGTGACCATTTGTTTGCATCTATTCACCAATAGTCACCTTCTTTGTATCCGTTAGCCGCTTCCGAAATCTTTCAACCCTCGTGTACATAGATATAAGGTCGATTATTTTATCAACAGAATAGTATAAATAAATAGAACTTTATGACACACGTGGATCGTTGTAATAAAGATTGGCAACTCATAGCCTTAGAGAGAACATGATGGAAAGAGGGTAAGGGAGGCCTTTGCCCTGCAGTGAAAAAAATTAGGTTCTAAATAAATAAGACACACGGACGTTTTTCTTCCTAAGGTAGACAACTGAATGTTTGTTTTATAGGTAACACACGCAAGAATAACAATATTTGTGTATAACAGTATACACAAATATTTTTTTTTTGGATATATTAAATACATACATATGGATTATACACCCAGACTCGAGGCGGGAATCGAAGTCACGAACCCCGGAGCGGAAGGCAGAGTCACTGCCCACTGCGCCTACGGGCCAGTCATGATTGTGCTTTGTCCGTTTGTCTGTCCGTTCATAAGTTGGTCCCCCAATAGCATTACTAAATTATTACATGTAGAGAGTAACATGTTAATAACCCATGAGAAAAATTGTTTTGAGCGAAATCGGACAATTTTTTTTATAAAACAAGGGGCAAACGGGCAGGCGGTTCACATAAGTGACTACTAACGCCTATGGACAGATGTCCGCGGAACACCAGAGGCCAGCTCATGCTTTTATTATAATTTTTTTTATAGTTATGCCTATTATAATTGGAGGATTTGGTAATTGATTAGTTCCCAAATGCGACGACATCGTAAAGCAGGCAATGAATGCATATGGCGAATGGCAGAAATATATGGCGGGCTCATGAATAGGCCCTAGTCCAGCAGTGAACTGAAACAAGCTGAGGATGGTGAGAATATGAGACCTTATAATTTGATTCTTAATTTAAGCCAACACAGCCTTGGGAATAGCTCTAAATTCATAACTTTGAACTCTCAACTTGTTCGGATAAATCGGATTAAAAGTTTTTATTGTGCCGTGGAGCCGTCTTGGGAGCTCTGACATACATACACGAAAATCGGTTTATTTGGTGATATTTTAGTGACTAATCAATATTAATCGAACGCCTGATAATCTAGCAAATTCATATTATTTGGAGGTATGACTTACTTGGGTTCTTCACTTAGGTTATTAGGTTCAATTTAAAATGTTTTCTTTTTTATGACAATATCGGAAAATTAACACGTTTAAAAAGAATACGAACCTAATAATGTTACGTTACTGCCATATTATGATCTCATTTTTAAAACAATTTATACACCAGAGGCTTCGTCCAGAATGGTGAATTTATTATTATACCTCAATGTAATTCAGCCTCTATGATTATTTTTCGTTACTCTATAAAATTGGTTGGAAAGGGGAAATGTTCTGGGCGTGTTTATTATGCTCTCAGCTGCATCTGCTAGCATATATCTCCGCCCACCATTTCTAAACACCTCAGCACACGCCAGGTAAGCCGAATCTATCAGTACAAACGGCCAGACAGGATGGTGTAAACAGTTTAACGTATAAGTCTTGCGGCGGCCATGTGGCGGTCTTTTTTCAGGCCATGATCTCAAGAGCGTCGGTGAATTTTATATCTCCTGAGTCACGTTTTGGAGTGCTGTTAGGCAGCCATTAATCGATAAACCTACTTGGAATGTAATAGAGTGGATTCTGTTTATGTGCTCGGTTTAATCATAACTAGGGCGTTTCAATATTGCACGAACTAGAATTTCAAAATGGCTCTAAATAAGTTGCTATTATAATATACTGAGAAGTATACTTAAATTGTTTGTCTGTATTTTATCACTGACGATATTTATAACAACTCTTGCCATTCCCTATGGAAGACATAGTTTGAGGATATCTTTTAAATGATATTTTTCTTCCGATTTTTAAGTGATTTTGTCCAGGCATGGAACATTGTTTTAGCCCTAAGTTTCTGGAGGTGGGCGTGACAACTGATACGCAGTTTTAACTTTTTCAGTTGTCATCGTTATACTAATTTTAAGTTACATTTGTTCCTGTAAACAGTTTTCTGGTAGATTTTAATTTTTTCAAATTATATATGTCGTACTAGCGGACCCGGCACACGTGGTTCTGCCCGAACGTTGGCTTAGTCTTGCTATTGAATATAAAAATATAGCGCCATCTGTTGGTCGCTTACCCCACCGACCGGCTTCCTCTCCACCTCCACATTTTAAATCTCTCATAGCTTCTAAGATATTTATTTTAATGATATCTTGTTAAGGGACATTTTGATCTGTATAAAATGTACAACGCATCCAGCGAATTAATTGGATAAGGATTTCTATGGAATTTTTTAAAATAGTATCGTAAATAGTTCATTAATTTGTTGTAATCTGTAAAAGATAGAATTAGCTACTTGGTTGGCTTTTTAAGATCCTTTTAAGATACGCCATTCCGTACAACGCTATTTTGATCTCATTCCGCGTACAACAATATTTTTATCTATCTCCTAAGGTTTAGCCGGCTCACGAAATGTAAGCGCAAATATATTAGTTTTTTTACGGCATCAAGAAAGAAACAGAGCTAAAATATTGGAAGCTAAGGAGTAGAAGAAAGGGGAAAAGTTAAGCAATTATTAAAGTAATCCGTTTATGGTTTCCACAGATAGTGAGCATTGTGATCAACTCTGCGCTTTTCATTATGTCGCTCTATGACACACTGTTCTCGAGACGTGAGGGCGGGGACCCCACTCTTCCGCTGGGCGAACGTGAGACGGCCACAACTATAAACAATCCAGGCTTCAAGGAAGGCAGAGGTAAGTGCTGTTCTACTTAAATGTAAAATGAGCCTCAATAGCTCAACGGTATAAGGTATGGACTGAAATCGGCAAGGTACTCAGTTCAAACCCCACCGCCGCTGGGGTATTGTCGCACCCACCCCTAATACAAGCTTTTAATTTAAGCGTAGGAAGAGAAAATGGAATATTAGTCATACCTAAAAAGTATTCCTTATGTTCTTTAAAGAAAAATAATAATATGGAGTAACCTGTATAATAATAGTTCAATCAAAAAAACATCCATTTTTTAAATATTACAAGGGGCAAACGAACCGGCTTTTTACCTAAGTAGTCACCTGGGTGAACCGCCGGACATCTGCACCACCAGAAGGCTTGCAGATGAGTTGCCAATAAAGGACTATGAATGAAGAAAATTTGTGAATAATACTTTTATAAATTAATATATATTTTAATAAGATTTTAGTCGATATTAATATTGTTTTTATTCACAAAATTTTCTGTTTAGAGTATTTACTTACTTACTGCGATGGCGCATAGACCCAAGCTGGTTTTTGGCCTCGGAGACAAAGAGATGCCACTTCTTGCGGTCCTGTGCCCTTTCCTGCCACTGTGTGGCCGGAAGCTGGCATAGATCCCCTTCCAGCGGTACTTGGGACGCCCGACTGGTGTTCGACCATTCGGTCGTCCCATGTACGCGCGTCACAGATCGATGCTACCCCATTCTTTCCACATGACCGAACCAAAGAAGTCTGGAGTATTTGTGATTAAGTAATTAAAAACTGAAAAAAGTAGATTAAATAAGAGAAGTTACATTTAAATGAAGTAATGTCGAATAAAGTGGTTCAGAGCGTATCAAGACTTGTATAGACGGATTCTGTATAACGTAGAAAATTTGATGTCTCTACATGTAATTGTTTTTAAAATCTTGTAACCAAAGTTACTCGAAAATGGTACCCATAATAAAAAGGCTGCCTATAAAACCTTGCCTTCATTTAAACAAGCGGATCCGGCAGACGTTGTCCTGCCCTAATGTTGCCTTATTTTTTATATCGAATCTTAGCGCCATCTATTGGTCGCTTCCGCCACCCAGCGCCCGCCGCCGGCCCGCTCTGTCACCGTATTTTAAATCTCTAATACCTTCTAAGGTATTCATTTTAATGATATACTGTAAAGGTCAATTTTGAACTGCGTAAGGTGTACGAAGTATCTAGCGTATTTAAATGGATGACGATTAATACGGTATTCCTTAAAATAGCCTCATAAATAGTTCGTTATTGTTTTGTAATATGTAAAAGATAAAAATGGTTCCTGTGGGTTATACTTAGGAGATAGACATATACCATCGCAAACTTTACTATAGATCTTTTTAAGATGTACAATTCTGTAGTACATTATATTGTTCTATCTCGTAAGGTTTAACCAGCGCACGCAATGTAAGCGCACAAAACTACGTTTTACTACGACATCACGTTACAAATCAATGAAATTCTCGGCTTTCATGTACTATGCTGTACATACTATTCATGTATTATACATATAAACTTGCCTCTTGAATCACTTTATCTATTTAAAAAAAACCGCTTCAAAATCCGTTGAGTAGTTTTAAAGATTTAAGCATACATAGGGATTCCAATATATCCTCAATTATGGATGGTGTAAAGCAAAAACGTGCCAATTTACACAAACTTTTATTTTGAGAGAATGGCGTTTAAAAATTTCGTACGTCACGCTAAGGAACTTAACATGATATTGTTAAATTATATTTGCGCAATAATGCCAGTCATGGTATATGTACAATGTATTGTATATGGTAAGGGTAAATAAATTATTTGAATATCTGTGTATATCCGATGTTATGATTTAAAATCACTTTTAAAAATGTTATGTTAGCATAACATCACGATTGTGATGATATTTTTTTTAAGAAGAGAAGAAGAAGATGAGAATAAATTTGATTATTTACATTACATTGCTTTAAAATCTTTCCAAAATATAAAATGGGCAATTTATTTGTGGAATCCATCAATATCTTCGAATATGATTTTTAATTCTAGACTCGTTATTGCATGACATCATCCAGTTATCTGTAGGTATGATAAAGGAGGTTTTATTGAATTTTATTTTTTACTGGCATCGGCCTCTTGCAAGTTGCAGACTGGTTTGTCGGCCACACAGAGCGCGGCCGGGCGGAATATTAAAGGAGGGTCGGGGGTTCGACACCGGTTGCCGGCGCCACGCTGCCGCACGCGGAGATTCGGCAGAATAAATGCATGCGATTATAGTAAATTAATAAATAAAATTGACATATGTTTGTAATTTCGAAATAATATTCTCTTACTAAATGTACATAACCACAGATAAGTTACTTATTATTTTTAAATAATGCAATATTTGTCGAACTGTCTATTACGGGTAATTTCCGAACAAAATTTTTACGAGACTGTTACTAAGTGACTAATATTTACGAAGAACATAGGCTACTCCAACGATTAAGAAGTAGGGTTCCGCACAAAAACCCCTGGAAGTGATAAAATCTTCTAATCCAATGCGGCCAAAGTCGCAGGTCATAGCTAGTAGAAAATCAGTTGTTGTCTTGAATTTCGGTAGGGGTTCAAGTGATGTAGATTTAAGTTTGTAGTAAGTTTTTAATTAAATCGCGGATTAGTATAAAGTATAGTCGACCCAGAAAGTGCTATACCATTTTGGACGATAGTTCCTTGTTAAAGAAAATTTTGCTAAGGGTTATTGTTAGAAATTAACGTAATGCATGACAAGCAAAAATGAGCCTTTTAACTTATTGACGTGCAAACGACATTCGACCTTAGCGTGGCAAAGCAATTTCTTGGTTGACTTTACTACAGTATCTTCCACTTCCGCGCCGCAGTCCCGGCACGCAGGGCTATCCTCCCTCCCGATCCGGTGCAGGAACGATCCGAAGCAACCCGGATCCAGTTACCTTCTATCAACCTCTTTATGTCGTCCATCCATCTCGCTATTGGACGATCTGTATTTTTCCAGGCTACTCTAGGCCACCACTCAGTTATTGTCCTAGCCCGTTTACCCCTTGTTAAATAAAACAAAAATAAATTTCTAAATTGGGATGCGACTGTTAACTCAGTTTTGAGTTTAACAATTTCGTTGTAGAATATAATATTTTGGAGGGAAAAGTTGCAAATTGAAAGCCGCTTGTAAAATACGAATTTCATAAGTTCACTAGCGACAGCTTCCTCTCACAGGCCTCCGGTGACTATGTCCATTTTACACAAAAGCTTTAATATTTGAAAGTTTGATTGTTTCGTTTCTGAGTACATCAATTGGATTTCCTTCATATCTTTTTTTAGTAGTAGTCGGGAGAAGATAGGGCTAGGAGTAGATGCCACGTGAAATGTTACTCCTCCGCACCTAACACTAACCTAATCTGAAATACATTTCTGAGCAGACAACGCTATTTGTTCATAATGTTCACAAGAATTCATATCATTTAAAAGATTTAAGGTTACCTTCAACATTCAACCTTCAGCTTCCCGTTTTTCTGTACGTAGATCTTTTAAACTATGCAACGGATTTTAATGCGGTTTTCAATAATAAACAGAGTGATTCAAGGACAAGATTTATATGTACAATACAAATATGTTATAGTAGATTATGCCGAGAATTTCAAAGATTTGTAACAAGTGACATATTATGCGTATTTTTGGGCGCTTACATTGCATGCGTTGACTGAAACTGATCTATAAAAATGTCAGCAATGGTAAAATATTATGTCTTATCTAGTAGGTATAAACTAGGGTTACCATTTTTATCTTTTATATATTATAAAAAAGGAATGAAATATTAGCGAAGCTATTGTAAAGAATATCTTAATAATCCTTATACTAGATATGTGTATCATTATAATGAATATCTTAGAGGATATGAGATATTTAAAATACGGGGAAGAGCGTTAATCGGTGGGCTAAGCGACCAATAGATGGCGCTATTTTTTGATATTCAATAGTTAAGAGAAGCTTACGTTTGGCCATCGTCTGCCGGGCCCACTAATGAAATATATATTAAATTTTTTTATTAGCTGGAAGTGACAAAGAAAACGAGTCAGCGTCCAACTGCCGAATTGGGTCTATGCGTCCTGGTATCTGTACCTCTTTCTCACATAACATCAGCGTGAAGTAGCGGCAATGCTGTCACGTAACGTGTTGGTATTGTTGTCGCGTTTCGTTGTTTGCCCCGTGTGACATAAAAAAATAACTATATTCTTTGTTATAAAATCCCTAATACGTGTCAGTTCAGTAACACGGTAGCTGTCAATTAGACAGCCGTAGACAAGTGCGAGAAATTCCTAATTGCTTATTTTTTTAAATTGCTCTGACATTCTTAATGTTATTAACGACTTGACCATAAAATATAAAACTTCCATAGAATATAAAAAGCTAATAGTAATATAAACTTTATAGCTAATTAGCAATTAAGATGTTAATCAAACTAATGATCTAACGAAACGCGCCATTTACGAGCGGACGCATGCGGCAGTAACAACGGTTACTGCACCCTCAATGTACTGCGGATGAACGGCTTTTGCAGATATTTTACTGGCAATAAATACGCAGTTTGGTGTATGACGATGCATGTCACTTGTACCGCCGATAAACCTTTTATGATTATTTTACGAGTCTATTATAAAACACGCACACTTTGCTGTCCGTTTTATCTAAAACTGCTCTACCAGAGGCCACTCAGATACGTTGCCTTTGAGAATTGAGTGATAACTAATTAAAAAAAAATGATATGCGCGTAGGTTTTTTACAGACAGTTGTGGAGGTAATTTTTTAGAATGATTATTGCGTATTGTTTCTTTACTCTGTTAATCTATTTCTTAAATCTATAAATTTAATCACTTTTGGCCTTTTCCTATATGTTAATGTTTTCTGTACCGCTGTTGATTTCTAATAAAACAAAAAAAAAAGGAAAAAAAATTGTGTGTAGTTGTGTGTAATATATAAACTCTGGTGATATATTCGACTTTGAGCTAAATTTATGACCATTAATAATTATTTGGTATATAACCGCAATCAGAATTATAACGTTTTGTATGATTCTTCGAAGTATTAAACGTTATCCTTAGTGGAAATAAAGGAAATAATATGAAAATCGTTCTAGATCAAACCGACTTTATTTTATTCATAAAGATTCATTCATAAAAATGCTGTCTGTCTGTTTGTTTTGGGTAATCTCCGAAACGGCTAGACTAATTTGGATGAAGCTTTTACTCGTACATAGCTGATTTTACAAGGACCAGCACAGATTACTTTGCTTTTAGCTAAATAATAAGGGTTCCGAACAGAACAAAGCCGGCGAAATTTATCAATATCAGTAAATTCAGTTACAGCTAATCTCGAATAAACCACTTAACTCGGACTAAGAAACGGAATGAGCCAACCCAATATTAATGAACGGGTTCGAAACTTGACCTGCTGCGACGTTCGGTTTCGGTCGGTTAACCTCAGAACCCGTTAACGAGCTGAGACGTCTCTCAGAGGGATATAAAGGGTAAATCAATTTGAAAACTGCCCGAACGTTGACTTGAAGTATGATTTAATATGGGTCATTGGCTGATATACAGGATCTGTAAGTAGTTGTCAAGTCAATTTAGACGAAAAAACAAGCAAACACACAAATCATTCCTGAATAAAAAGAGAAGAGAAGTACTATTCTGTCCCGAAGAATATAATGCACGCTTATTCATAAACTGACCGATTGCGTTTTAGGTCTAAACTGAATTGATGATACAGGCCTCGTTTCAACGTCATCTATCAGCATATCTATGAATTATTTCGATATCTCTCAACACTGAAATACAGCTATTTTTGGCTTTTTAACTAAAATATATTTTCGCCTCGACTCCGCACGGTTGCAATTAAAATATCATCATCACATGATAATATTATCTGCCAGTGTGATTCCATTGCTAGTTGTAGGCAAAATTAATATATGTATTTACTACAAGAAAAAGTAGTCTATAGCACTCAGGAATAACATACCTTTCCAATAGTAGTTTTCAAAATTGGATCCGTAGTAGGTATCTAAGATTACTCGAAATATACATATTAACAAACATATTACTAAAATATATTTTTAGTTAAAAGACAAACAAATAACACTAGGACTAAAAACTGACTCATGTTAGCCCTAGCTGAGACGTTTGTTTACTAGGGCTGCACTGTAAATACATGTCAATAAAATAAAGACTAGTTAGTGCTTTGGTCTATAATAAATAGTGTAAAAAAGACTTTTAATTTTCTTACAAATGAAAAAAAACCTATATATGTAAATACGAAAGCTTATCTATGTAGAAATCTCGAAAACCGCGGGTAGAATAATGATGAAATTAGGCAAGGAGGTTTTTTACAGTTAGTAGACAGATGTCTTTTAGCAGATGCTATGAATGGGTTTTTCGATAGGACATAAGAGGGGTCTATATATCATATTATAATGTATATCATAGTATTAGCGTGATTTATAAATGTGTATGTATTATTATGGATACGTCGTATTGATAGTTAAATACGCTTTTCATATAGATGTGTTGGTATTCACCTTTAATTTATACATTTACCCGGAAATATTGTTAACTTCATAAAAGGTATAAATATGTCGGTGCAAATGTGAATGCGTCATTCTTATTTCAGCTAGCAAACGGTACACACCTTATGTGAAGTCATAACGCTTACCTTCTTTTGTAAGAATTACTTTAAAATAGTAACTACGAGTTTCTTGCTGGTCCTTCTCGTGGTTCAACTTGTTCGAACCAGTAAAAATAAAAGAGAAATGAAATACATTTATTAAAAAGCGAAACAGAGTTTTGATCTATTGGCTAATTCCAATAATAAGGAGGTCTAAAGGCTTACGCAATTTTACGCGAATGAAGTCACAGGAAACAGCTTGTAAAACAAAAAATTGTAATGTAACCTATTCCCTGTAGCATTTTTCTAATAATAAAATCCTAGTACAGAATGAAATAAAAGTTTCTCAGGCGCTTTAGTTTCAAACCGCACCAGATGTGTGTTTAATGGAAAAGTAGGGGAAAATCTGTCCCTAACTAGAATCTGACTGCGTCTAACGCTCGTTCATTTCATTCATTCATTCAATGCAAAATGTACCTTACTTCGACTGCAGTCTTGATAAATCATTCATACAATTTCTACTGACAAACGAAGGTAATTGAATTGTAAAGAAAACTAAAATATTCATGATGCACGAAGCTTTAAAGAGTGTTTTACGAACGATATTCTTTGAACT
>JANCMC010001567.1:25590-109464 GCA_024363005.1 Charaxes varanes
TTATTATTCTCATATAAATTTACTACAGAGGTTTAATGTCTCCCATTAAATTTCATATAAAATGTATGCATTACATCGAAAATATACTGGCTGAAAATAAAAATGGACCAAATAAATTTGCAAAAAAAAACATGGCACCTTCACTACGCACCTTCTATAGCATTGTAAATCTTAGGTACTACATAATTATTCAGCAAGAAAAGTTAAAAAAAATTAAATAGACAGCGATGTAGTTGAAAGAAAAGTAGATAAATTGAGTAATTAAAACACTCGTGTATTGTTTATTCACTTTCTGCTCATAGCAGTAATCTACTATTGTATGCCGTTATAGACATAATTTAATGAACATTAATACTCTATTAAAAATATAGAGTATAATGCCGGAGCCTGACATAGCTCAAAGTATTTGTACATTTTTATCTTTCTTTTTTTTTTCTTATATAGGACTATATGACACGGACGTCTGTTCCTATGGTAGACAACTGAATGGCTGTGTTATAGGTAACAGCCGCCTGTTATCCACAAATATTTTTTTAAGAAATATATAAATACATACATATAGATAATACACGCAGACTCGAGGCGGGAATCGAACCCACGACCCCCGGAGCGGAAGGCAGGGTCACTGCTCACTGCGTCAACGGGCCAGTCGAGTCTTTGAAGTCCACAAAGTTCCCAAAAACATAAAACAAATATGAGCCTTGCACCGTTCCAACTCAAATAGCTTGTCCATGTTTTCCATAAGAAATTAGAACTTGTCGTTCGTTCTGTCTGTTTAAGACGATTCAAATATGTTAAAACACCTGATATTCAACATACAAGTATTCTCATCTAAGAAAATGTGACATATACAGAACGTCAGCAAAAACTTACTTTACTCCCGATTTCATGCAAATGAACCCCAGCTAATGGAAATAATTTCCCCCTTAACTGGGTCTACAATAGCGTCGACGGCATTAAATAGAGCTATTAAAACAATATAAATTTAACATAGTCGCTACTAAGAAAATCATTTACATACAAATCTTCATAACAAAGCTTTTAGTGAAATCTACCTATATTTAAAACCGTAACACCTGTGACTTCCAGCCAGCGTCATTCTGGTCTAGTACCAGAATCGTGATGAAGACGTGATACTTTGCGCAAACATTGCTCATGAGGTGGAGGAGTGCATTTTTTTCTATGGAACACATTCCTATTGTAACTCTGCACCAACTTCCCTAAAATATCATGAGCTCTCCCTTTACTATGAGCAGCTAAATCTGGAGGTAAAATCACTTATTAATGCACTGTGAGACTCGTAGGGAAAGTTCGTGAGTGACTGAAAATAACCTCTGATATAATTTCATATTATTTACTTCGCGTTTATTTTTCCATTTCCTCTCTTTGTTTATTGGTCTATTATTCCTTATCGCCCATTGCCATTTTGACTTGCTAATTCTTAATTACTGATTTTATTACGTACTAGCGCAGCCGGTGGACGCTGTTATGCCCAATCGTGGGTTACTTACTATTTACTACATTCTATTAACCTATTATATTGTCCCCTTTCCCTTCTCCGTCCCATAACTTCACTATTTTGGCGTTAATGCTTTAAACATGAAAGATAGATGTACGCTGTCGCGGTCTCTTTTGTAGAACTATTTAAGATAAACATTTCCTTCATACACTATATACGTGTAACTCTAACGGCTTTTGCAGCGCACGCCAGAATAGCTCGCAGGTGGCAGAATTTTCTCCTACTTACCTGATATTTTTCATTCTATTTTAGACAATTCACACAATATCTTTATAATTTATAGCCTATGTGTTATTCTGATGTATAGACTATATTATTGTTAAGTTTTATTAAAATCCATTCAGTAGTTTTTCCTTGAAAGAGCGTCAAACATACATCCAGACATCTACACATCCATGTGTATAAACTTCTATGTTTATAAGCGAAAGGTTACCTATCACGAAATCACGAAAACTACGGGACGTACAATGTCGAAATTTGGCAGGGTAGCCTTCAAATTATTTGATTTGTCGACATTACTTTCTATCATATTACGATAGTTTATACAATTATGTATAATAAAATATACTAGAGATCGCCGCCTTTAAATCTCTTTGCGTATGAAAACGACATATACGCCAACTCTTATTCACAGAGGAATAAAATATACGGTTGTCACGAGTACGCTTTGACGTCATCCAATGCATGTGTGTGTACATGATGTAAGTCGTTGGCATTGGTGTGCGTGTGGTTTTCTTTTACTAAATAAATATATTAATATTGCATATTATAAGAAAGTATTAGCATTCGCACACCTTCCTATATTTGAACTACAATTGTGCCAAATTTTATACGCCCCTGTCAGCACAATTTTCGTATCGTTTTACGTATTAATATATTGTATGATCAAAGTTTTATTTGCATTATTCTTTAGACAAATAAAGAATATTACTCCAGAGGTACAAAATAAAAAAACGATTCATTTTGATTCCCTCAGAAATGTGACGGAGCGAAATGCTGGGTATTCAATGAACCGGTGATAAAGGAACTCTGACCGCTTTTTCCAACGTTAAACTTATCCGTCTCACGCCCTCGACGAGGAATAATAAATGAGGTACCTTCGCGTACCAGCCGTGCCTTGGATTTTCCAACAACTTATTTGTATGCCTTTCATATACCTTTGGATTCTTGAAAATTATCTTCATTTGTATAAATGTTATTAAAGCATACTTTCGTGATTATTAAAGGCCTTTAATAGTTCCATGGAATAGGTCTCCCTTCTTTCATGTCTCTCTCTCCTGTCTCTTGTCAATCGCATCCAGACTCCTCCCATCACTCTTTTTATGTCGTCCAGCCATCGTGCCCTGCGACGATCTGGTCTTCTCTAGCCGCTCTCTAGCAATCTGGGCCAATACTCAGTAATTGCTCTAGAGGGCCTAGACCACCTTGCTGTAACCATATGCTAGCCATATTAACTAGGTGCGACAAAAGTCAGATTGAAGGCACTCTTTTCGGAATTCAATCTTTCTTTTGCTATGGAGGCTTATTTTTTCTGACTTGTGTCCGTGGCTTCGTCCACGTAAAATAATTAAAAAAAAAACTAGATTCAATTTAGCGTGATGATATATAGCTTGGAACATTCCCCGATAAATGGGCTTTCTAACACTAAAATAATTTTTCAAATCGGTCCCGTAGTTCCTGAGATTAGAGCGTTCAAGCAAACAAACAAGCTCTTCAGCTTTATATATCGAGCAGAAGGTAGGGTCATTGCGCACTGCGCCAACAGACCAGCGGAGTAATAGATTCTCCACAATGTAACTGCGGAGCACCAGATCAAACCTTGACACATGTGGTGAACGAGTGCCCACAGAAAGATTTCTGTAAAGATGTTTGTTAAAAGGAAAAAAAAAATATAATAAAAAATCTGCACCCACCTCTTTACGTGCCTAAAGAAGACCGGAGGAGGTCAGTTATTTGAAAACCAGTGTTAGAAGGGGACACTGCCATAACTGCTTAACCTACCAATCGACTCAAACGCCGACCACTAATTAAGCAAGAATTTCCTCTATATAAATTAAGTTCACTTTGACTGATACTTTAAAATAGTGCCTTATCCAATCGTTGTTTACTAGATCCACGTAAAATGTCCCAAGTGAACGCCAGCTCGCGAACAATAGATTTTTATTCGTGAGCAGCCACTCGCCTCTGTGTTTGTGTAAGTGACGTCCGTTTTACCGGTTTTTCATTTTAATGCTGACCTTTCTAAAGATGGCAGATACGTAAGCAGCCATGAAATTAGGTAGATTGGTAAAGCGTTTGTACGTAATGAATTCGAGTTGCCGGCGAAAATAAATAGTTCCTCCGTTTGCCTTCTATTTGATTCGTTCAATCTTATTCCATTTCGCTTTCGTCTTATTTTATATAACGTTCTTTTCTCGCTGAAATCGTAGGTAATATTATAAATACGAATGTGAGATGGTTTGTTGGTTTGTTGATACAATATTGTTATAATAAGGATTGTAATGGAGGCCGTCTTAGCGGAAGAAGAGGCGGATGTGAAGGTGAAGTGGCTTTGACTCGGTAGAAGCGGAGGTAAACGAAAGCTAAAGCGGAAATTAAATAAAAATACTAAATGGTGACTCATTAAAGAAATAGGAAGTTGAAAGTTTACTCCCAGGGGGTGAGTCTTCCTTTATCTGTCCGATAATTAGTCAGATCCACTATGGGTACGTGACCCCGGAGCACCCTAGCTGCTATTGTCACTCCCCCTATACCGCCTTCTTTTTACTTCTTATAATATTACAGACTCTCTGGTGAGTTTCTTCAAAATCTATACAGCTGTTTCAGAGATTAATCATCATATATAGATGGAAAAAAAATATTATTTTAATAAATAGCGTTATTGTGTGTGTATATATATATATAGGTTGTATGCATAGAGTTAAGGAATTGTATTTCAATGCTACATTCAATTCTATTTTTTTGTGTTTTGGGCCAAGCGATACCTAATAGATATAAAAATACAGTCCACTAAAACCGCTCAATATTATTTGGTTGGAAGCTCCTCGACAAAAATCCACCAATGTTAAGTACAGAATTTCTGTGGATAATAAATAACGCAACTATGAACTCAGAGTAGTGTAGTAGTCTATAAGCCTCATTACTACATTACTCATTAGGTATACTGACTACATGTTAGCCCCTAGTCAAATAAAAAAAAAATCGTTCCGGGAGCGCCGACAGAAGTGGAAACTTGACTGACTACGCACGTTGTTAACCGTAGCGCAGACTACGTCGTAGCGTCCGTAGGAAGCACGCGATGTCGGTATGGTAAAAGTGTCGCGAGTTTAATGGCTTCTTCCCATCTCCAAAATGCATAACGCACCTACAGAACTTTTCACTTCAAACATATACCTTACTCATGTGAATATAATGCAGCATTCTCTTGCAATGGTAATAATAGTTTGGTCGACAGCCATAACAAGTTTATAAATAAATAAAACCTCAATCTCCGTACCATAAACCGCCAATCACAAAATGGAGGTCGTATTGTCTATAAAATGTTTACAGTGGTCCATTGTATACCATTTTATTGGATTGCAAAGATAAAAGATAATAATTCTCAGGTGGATTATACTTTTGACCCACTTTTGACTTATTTTGTAGTAGTAATACTATTTTATTAAATTGTTTTGTTCTCGGTCTTTGAGAAACGAGAGAGCTCATTTTCCAAAGGCCCTATCGGCCGTATCGTTGAATTGTCAATTTTATCTTATACGGTCTAGGTATTAAACATTCCACCAGCTAGTCATTATTAAAATGACTAGAGATAGTCAGCTGGTGGAAATTCGCCCTCAAACCTTTTTGCGTGTACGATATATATTGTTCTATTCACAAAAAATATAATAATAAAATTTCACAATTAATATAACATACGGTTGTCTCGATTACGCTTTGACATCATCCAATACATGTGTGTGTAAATCGTCTGGCATTGGTGTGCGTGTGGTTTTATTTTAATAATTTAATATATTAATATTACATACTAGAAAAATATTAGCATTCACACACCTTCCTTTACAGGAATTACAATTGTGGCAAATTTCATACTCTTCCTTCCGCGCAATATTCGTAAAATGGGACCTAAGGTTTAGCTTCACGAACATATAAACAGGCGGATGTATCAATTATAACGATTAAAAATATGACCTCATAAATGCCTCAACCATTCATGAATACATTACAGCTAATATGCAGTTAATAGGGTTGCCATACTAGGAAAAAATATCTCAGGATAGACAAAAATATATGCAATAAAAAAATATTTTATTATGCTCTATTTATAACGAGTACTAATTTTGATTTGTCGATATTTCGATCCAGTCATATGGATCGTGGTCATGACTGGACCGAGATAGCCGCGACCACGATCCATGTAACTGAATATAAATATCGAATAATTAAAATAACTTTCATTGTACTTACTCGTTATAAATAGATCATAATGTGATATTGGACTGCGAAGACTTACGTTTAAAATGTTTAAAATATATATTTTTTTAGTTTTTAAGTTGTAATCCTTCCTTCACATAAGCTACTTTGCCCGTCAAATCAAATCAAAAGGTGTTTTATTCAAGTAGACTTTTACAGATTCGTAAAATTCGAGCCACCAGAAGCATCAGCAAGAAACTTTTTAGCCAGTCTTTAGAAAATAATTCTTACAAAATAAGTATAATACCACCAACCACAACAGACTGATGATGATGATGATGAAGTATAATACATTTGCATATTAATTATAAAGTACAAAACTGGAGCGACTCAACTCCAAGCAATTTTATCGTGAACATAATTTTGGTCTTTATAATCTTTATGAATAAACGTGTTCTCCATCTAAAAGTATAAGAGCTGTGCGGTTTGTTGGCTACTGAAAGCTATAGACTACCTCGTGTTAGGAGTGGGCGGATCAATAGTCCATTAACACCATAAAAATGGACTCAAAAAAATTAAGGGACGAATATGAATAAGAGGGGTTATAAAATATTTGTAATATCTTTACTTCATATTTTTTAAGAAAATGAAATGACTAATGATATACAAGCAAAGTATAAGCTGAAATTTATAAACACGTTCGTAATTGCAATTCATTATCACTTTTTTACATTAGCAATAAATTATAATTCAAAAACTTTCTTGAGATATAGTGTTTTATAACTTGATCGTTACATATTTATGTGTGTAAGAGTCAAAAAAATTGTGACTTTAAAATGTAATAAATAACTAAACATATACAGGACTATATGACACACGGACGTCTGTTCCTAAGGTTCAACTTAATGCCTGTGTTAGAGGTAACAGACGCCTGTTATACACAAATATGCTTTTTTAAAAATATATAATTACATACATATGTATAATACACCAAAACTCGAGGTGGGAATCGAACCAACGACCCCCGGAGCAGAATGCCTTCCGAAACACGGAGGAGGTCGGATATCAAATATAAACCAGTGCTAGAATGGGTCACCCATCTATCACCCGGTGGCAGCCAGAGCAACTTAACTTAGCGATCGTATCAAATGCCGACCACTGATTAGGCCACGACCTCCTCAAACTCCTCTCCTCGCCTTGCAGAGGAAGGGACCATATAAATGCCTGAGACATGCGGTCCAGTTGTTGGTTTAAGAGTACTCTGTAAAATGGCCACTAATACTTACCTTCACTGTCAGTATACCCTCTCCTGCCTGGCCAAATCTGGTATGATCTTACTTAGAGTGTAGTAATTACTTAATGAAGACTATTTCAGTCGTAATTTACTACTTTATTCAATTACAACACGATCTAAATGTTTTTAAGTTTCCAGGTGCTGTCTGGACATCAGGGGGAGATTTTCTCCTGCGCTTACTCCTATGCTGGAGACGCGATTATTACCGCCTCAAAGGACAACACCTGCAGGATATGGAGATGATTAGATTGGTGGTTGTGCTGAGCCATCAGACCAAAGGGTCTGTCAAGGTTCAATATTGTAAAGACAATATTGAACCTTGACAGTAATTTAGCCGCTAAACTATTTCTTCAACAAGAGATTTTTATGTGATTGATAAAAATGTTACGGGTGTGTTTTACCGGTTGCTCGTAAACTACAGACGGAATGTGAGCGAGACGTGAACTACGGACGTGAACGGCTAGATAAACCATAATAATATGTATAAATAAAATAGATAAATACTAGAAATAAATAAATTTTAATATTTTCGCCAAAAGGTGTGACGTATCAGAAATGGGATTTAAGACTCGTCATCAAATCTTTGTTTTGACCAATTTCCCCAGTAAAGTACAAAACTGAGCTTTTTCTTATCACACAGAAAACATAAATTGCCCTGAAATTAGAGCACATTTATAAATATATACGATCCTTGACCCGTTGCAGATATTTTTATCTTAATGTCTGGAAACTGTTTGTAACCCGATCAAGCTTTGGTTCTAGGTATTGTTATGCAAATAATATACTGATTTGCGCTAAGGGGTCATCCATAATTTTACGAAGTTCTCACTCCTCCCCCCTCCACTCAGGTTATCAAATTTTCAAAACCCCAGGCCATCGCAGTGACAGCACAAAATTTTTCCCAAATTTTAGATTAGAGATAAATCGTACTAATGTTTCGGAAATTAGGATAAAATCATAAATAGAAAGACGAAAAAAAGGGCCTGGCGAAGAAGAAGAAGAATAGCAAGGAAGAAGAATTTAAGGATGGATCTGCATACTATTTATTATTAGGCGGTCAGGGCACCCCTATTAAGAACGAAGTTCCCTATTTCCCCTTTCCCTCATTTCCCCCTTACTTCGTAATCAACGTTGTGGGACTTCATTCCCAAAAGGGCCAGAGAGAGATTCACTTTGCTTTTTTGTATACACGCACAAACTCAAACGGCATTTCGTTACTTGACGATTTGTGCTAAATCGCACTACCCGTAATTTTTGTAAGCTGGGTTAGGCTGCGTTCATACCATGTCGTGTCTAGGTTTTAATCGGATCTGTATTTCGAGATCCGGTTTAATCGCACTAGTATTTCAATACGCGCGTTCACACGTGCATTCGGTTTTAAGACACGACATAAACCGAACGCAGGACGCCGTGTGAACGCAGCCTTAGGGAACGTACGTTCCAAAGACTTACCAGTGTAATACTGCAGGGTCGCAGTCCACCCGCCCAGAGACTTCATCCTGAGCGCAATGTATAGCGCGGCGGCGGCCATCTTGCTATCGGAGTGCCCCAGCAGGCTGTACTCCAGAAGGCACTGCTCCAGCACGAACCGAGCCAGCGTGAGGGTAGGCATAGAAACTCGAGCGCACTAAAAATGAAATGATCTGTTTGATAATAATGCTAATGTTGACAATGATGAGGTCGTGGCCAAACCAGTGGTCGGAGTTTGAGTCGATCGTTAGGTTAAGTAACTCTAGCTGCGACCTGGTGATACTTGGGTGACCCAAAAACTTGTTTAGATTTGATATTCCGACCCATTTCGTGTTTCGAAAAGCATGTAAAACAGTGGGACCCGTTTAACGTCACTGAGTGATATGATATAGGATGACGTCAGACGGCCGTCTGACATCTTGGCTCGCCCCGCAGCCAAAATCCTCTGCTCTTTAAGGGGTCATTCATAATTTATGTCAAACGTTAACGGACTGGGGGGGGGGGTCACGGAAATATGACATTGTTTGACGACGGGCGGGGGGGGGGGGGTCGAAGGCTTGTGACGTCACATGCCAAAATTAATAAAATTCAAAACTAATTTCAAGCTGCTGTTTTTTTTATTTTTCTTTAATTACATGCATAAAATATGAAAATTTGTGACGTCACACCATGGTGGAGGGGGGGGGGGGAGGAAAACTTAACAACCTGCGACTAGGAGAGGGAAAAGGGGATAAAAATCGCAAATTTCGTATTGTAATCGCACACGAGAACATTCTTTTGTAAAACATTTTTATTTATTTTTTTACTTAAAAAATACACATTTTTTAATATGTGATTAAAGGCAATTTCAATACCTATCCAGTTAATGATCGTTTCTCTCATATTTAAAAAAATGTGTTTTTTCTAATAGAAAAAATAAATAAAACGATTACAAAAAATGCTCTCCTGTTCGATTACATTGCATCCGAGTGTATTTACACTATCAATCGTAATCGACGTAGTGCTAGCAGGTGCGTTATGGGCACTCATGGTCAAGCGCATATACGTGCATTCAGTCACAAATACCAATATATTTTGGAGTCAGTCCAATATATAATTTATACATAATATAAAGTACAGTCAGTGAATTGAAAATAAGTAGTGCATGAGTTTACATTTTATCAGTCTTCTATATACATAAATAAGTTTTTGTTTCTTAGTCTCGCTAAAACTCGAAAATAGCTGGACCGATATAAATTCTCTGTTTTATTTCATTCCCCTTACTTCAGGAAAGGTATAAAGGAGAAGTCGAGAGATTATTTAAAAATACAAATTTCTTCGATACTTGAAATAAACCACGCTCCTACTAGATCAGGGGTCGGCAACCTTTTGAGTCCCAAGAGCCAAAAATGATAATTTAATAAATTTTAAACTTTTTTCATGTCAACAATCAATAGTAGTCCCATAAATAAAATTTCTAATATAACAGAACTAATTTATTTATTGATAAGAAAAATATCTACTACTACTACCGTTATATAAGTACTTTTTTTTTTCAAAACAAATTAAGTAATATAGTATTATTAGATAATCACATATTTTCGTACAGCACTAATGAGCCACTTTTTCATATTCATAGACCCGCATGTAGCTCTCGACCCGCAGGTTGCCGACCCCTGTACTGAACCTTTTGGCTGACGTGCCATGTGAAATTATTATTTCATTAAATATTCGGCCAGTATCACGTTTTATGTAATAGACAAAGAAGACTGGTTAATTATCTAAAAAACACGAACCTAAATACCTACGGACAAGACGTCTGTCGGGTCGACTGGAATATAATATTTTTCTTGTTGATATTTTTTTGACAGTTTATATTTTCTTGGTAAACATAAAAATTTAAGTATTACCGGAGGCAGTGGATATTCAGTGGGTAGATCGCAGAACTGCCGTATAAGTATGTCGGAAACCTTTGATTTAATGCACACGCCTTGTTTCCAAATTCCTTCTATTTGTAAAGACAATCTTTTAAATATTAAGGAAAAATATAATCTGACGATTTTCTCAAGGCAATGTAGCTAAAACCTGGTAAAAGTTGTTAAAGCATGCAATAAAAGTGCAGGTTTACGTATTAATTTATGGTGTTTTATTGGTTTATTTGTTACATAAGGTTCTTATTAAATTCATAACTGTTTCAATTTATTTGTTATAGGTGAAAGATATATGCAACGAGTTGGAGGTGCGAGTGCTGTGCCACAAGATCCTTCAGAACGTATCGATACTCCTCGATGCCGACAGAGGCTCTCTATTTTTAGTGCAGGGAGAGCGCGCCTCGTCCCCTCACCCTCAGAATGGAAGGTAGGTCACAATATGCCGTGATTTTTTTCTATTTTCCACAATTTCAGTATTCGTATCATCTTTTGATTGCATTGATTGTGGGGCCCGTGTTGGGAATATGCGTCGAAACTGTAGGATTGTATTTTTGTATATTAAAAGGTAGTTCCCCTAAGTGACTACCAATGGTCGTGGAAATCTGCACCAGGAGGCGGCTCGCAGGTGCGTTGCCGGCTTTTAGGAATGGTTTCGAACACCAGGAACACTCATATACGAACGAAATACGACGCGAAAAATACAATCACTTGACACGATTGCCGCCATTTGAAGCCTATATTATGTGTGGAAGAGGTACTGGAACCCGGACCTCCCGGTCGGTCTAATTCTGCTGAAGACCAAAGGCGCTGTAAACGTGGCCCTGTATGTATGTATGTATGTATGTACTCAACCCTTTCCCTACGAATTCCAACAATTACAATGTCCCCATCCACATTAATAGCTTGTTATATCCCGCAATTTTCGTCTTTTCTCCCTAACTTTTTCGCAATTCTTAATCGCAAAATCTAGCTGAAAAATATATGAAGAAGAATATTAAACTTTCCTCTTATTCTCCATCAAATATGTCATATATGTAATGACACGAATGATAATAATAATTTACATTTGCAAAATAAATTTACCCTCAGATCTTGCACACACGTGTAAGCCTATAAATATGAATTCGGAGAAAACATTACATAATAACGTTTTGAGTAAATAGGTAAGAGCTCGTTTCAGTTACTTTTATTATGTTTATATAAGGAACACACAAAAGAGATTGTGGTAAAGTGGAATGAAATATATGACATAATTTTTCCAGTTATACGACCCTTAATTATTACTGAACAGCATGGATTTATTAATGGTAGATCAACATTCCCTGAAATAAGGGGAATAAAACAAAACAAAACAATCAGAATTTAAAGCGATCCAGCGGTTTTCGAGTTTTAGCGAGACTGACGAACAAGACTGATTTTCATATACATAGGTTTCAAGCGGCACCAATTAGAACAAACCGTTTTACATATTAGTACATCGCTATTCATCTCAAGGCGCGTGGGCCACAGATTGCTATTGTGAACATTTTGTGACTGCAATGTCGTCGGAATACATTATAGAAATTCATTATATAAAACCCCTCATAGTCACCAGCTGTTGAGTAGTTCATAATTGATCAGTATAAAGAAAACATTTTTGTTCTAAATTCGCTTTTAAGCAGGAAAAAATTAAACAATAATAAAAATTTGGTAGTAATTGTATCAACATTTGCAAAACTTCCGTAATATAAAAAAATAAAGTTCTTATGACTTATGTTTTTAGTTGGTATTATTAATTAAGTAAACTAAAATGAAAATTGGTTCATATAATCACAAGTGACTACAAAAGTCTACCAGCGTTTCGTTATAGAATATATATTTTTCTTTTTAATTTAATTTTAGTTTAATTTAACCTTTTATGTAATTAATATCCTTTAGCAAGTTGTGGCATCTAGTTAGTGATTCCGCTATGTATCCTAGGTTATAATTTAGCGTAACTCAGTTTTGTGTTCAATTTGTATTGTAACCTGTTGGTGCCCAAGTAAATAAATAAACGTCCAGCAGTAATTGCCAGAAAAATTCGATGTTCTTTGAAAAATAGAAAAAAAAATCTAAAATTTATGTTATAATACATTTCCTTACACAAATTCAATTATAGTATGAAACATTTCTCACTTTCGTCACGACAGAGGTCCTAAATAGAAGGCATTTTAATGTTTATACCTAACATATGCATACCGCGTACGTAAAGGAAGAAACCGATGTTTTAGAAACAGTTACCCATTGTTAACAACAATATGAATTCACAGTGTTTCTTAGAGACGCATTGTCTTATAATATTACCGCCTGGCAAACCGCAGTCTATGCGCAAAATGTCAAGGAATAAATTTCAAAGTACATTAACTGTGGCACAAAAGGAGATTTTGAATGTGGTTAAAAATTATATTTACTAGAGACCGTAGGCCAGTGCCTATTTAAAAGTATAAACACATTGTTTCTACAACGATATTTTAATAATTGACAATTAAAGACATACGGTCGTCATGATTTCGCTTCGACACCAGCTTATAATAAGATGTATACATGTGTGTGTAAGTCGTTTAGCATTGGTGTGCGTGTGGCTGTGGTTTTCACACACCCTCTTCTAATTAAGCTATATATTGTGCCAAATTTGGCAATTTTTTATTCTTTAAACAATGAAATTGTTATATGACAGTTAATATAGATACGGTCATCATGACTGCACTTAGACTCCATCTTAAATTAAAATGTATACATGTGTGTATAAATCGTATGACATTAGGGTGTGTGATGTTTTATTTTAATAATTTAATATATTTATAATGCATATTTTTTATAAAATATTAGAATTCGCCCACCCTCCTCTATATAAATTACAATTGTGCCAAATTTCTTACCCCTCTGCGAGCGCAATTTTCCTAAAGTGGTACCAAAAGTTTTTGCTTCACGTATTAATATATAGATAATTTAAAATATCATCGACAAAATAAAAGATATTATGGAAAAGATAGACATTACTATAGAAGAATAACATCAACATGGTTGTTCAACTGTATCCCGTTTGGAAACGCCATCAAAAATTTTGTAACTTTAATATCGTGATTTAGCCTCCATTTTAGCTCGGTGCCATCTTTTTATTAAGACATAATGCATGTTTACAACACCGTATAGTGATTATTATTCGATTACATCTGTCCCTCACCCAGATGCGCGCGTGTGGGTTACGACAATAGGAAGCTCGTCGTGAAGGAAATTACTGCCTTGCGCAACCGTAGGCATGAATCTTGTTTTTACTATACCTAGTGCCTACATATGAAAGGCGAGAGGGTATTGCTACGCAAAAACTACGACATGTAGGGACATATTGAATAGCCAACTTTGCAATAGTTGTATATGGAATAAGACAATAGAAAAATTGTCGTGAAGGAAATTACTGTCTTGCGCAACCGTAGCCATGAATCTTGTTTTTACTATACCTAGTGCCTATATATGAAAGGCGAAAGGGCATTTCTGAATTCGTCCTTGTTTTCTTATAAATTGAAACTTTACTCGGGGTAATGTTACAATGAGACAAAAGATGACAGGAATTGCTTAGTATTCCATGGATTCACCGCGCGGTATGGGTCCATCAGAAGAAGGATTCATAGCAGTACCTGGGACGTTGGGAAAAATTCGTTATTCACATGGACGCATTTGTTAAGATCATATGTGTAATTTTTATTAAACCATTATCTAATAGTTTAATGAGAAAACTTACAGTTTACAAGGGTTTCTCGCATCCTATTCGTAGAAGAGCTCATAAAATCCTTAGTCGCGTATTTCTTTAGGGTTCCGTAGTACTAGTGCGAGTGTTCCGTAGCAGTAGAGTGACTTAAAAAAAATACTAACACACATGACGTTCATAAGTACTGTTATGACTATTTGAATAAAACATTTTTTGACTTTGACCACAAAGAACCGCCCGTCGGTCCGTCTGTCTGCCCGTAAGGTGACGTAGAGAATTTAAATTTTCCCTGTTTATAGAACATCCTAAAAACTTACTAGGAAAATTATTTTGAAGGAAATCGGACAACAAATTTTGAAGTTATTTATGTTAATCGCATATTAGATACGGAACCCTCCTGTATAAGCGCGTCTTGTTCGCTCTTGGCCATTTTTATAATCAGGGGTAGGTTCGAGAGCACTCTTTGACGTGCGCAGAAACGCTCGCCTCCACTCGTCGACATTTTATGGTGAAAAGTGTAAATTTTCTCACATCGTTACATTGTTTCACTAGCATGACTGTGTTAATACTTTTACCTGATTTAAAACGTTATATATTTTTACGTAACAGAGAGTCACTTGTTAACAAATCCTTTCCTGTATCACTGTCCACTTCTGTCCATTACAGCCACAAAGGTACAGAAATGGACATAAGGTACCCTTCACCTAAAAATAAGTACTCTTGCCCTAATTTCCGAACTCGACAACCATGTATCAAAAAAACACAGTCACTTCTAACAAGAGAATTATCTCATAATATTTTCATCTAAATAAAAATATAATCATTTATTTTTACTTATAGTGCTAGCGTTCTTAAGAAGTTATACCGCCTTAAAATCAAAAATAAATCGATATCTCCCACGTAAATGTTTCTAACCCCAAATTCCCAAGTTCACCGTAGAGCGTTACGAAACTTGTAATTTGAAATAAAATCTTCATTACATAACCCATTTGTGTAAACAATTACAGATTAAATAATGACTATTACATTACTCTATACAATAACATATTAAAAATGACTGTTATATTACAATTTAGTTGTTTGTAAACGCTCTACTCTAAATCAGAGGATTTAGGGTTACAAAAACTTACGTAGGCGGTATCGAAATTATATATTTTATTCAAGAGGAGGTTAAACTAAAACCTACCCTAATGTATAGGCTCCTTAAATCAGTAGAATAACAACAATGTCAAATTGACTTTACACTGCACGTCCATCGAAAGTGAATGTGCCGCACACAACCACGCTACGTGTATGCACGCACAGATTAAATATGTGTGCGCCAGGAAGCGATGTTTAACTGATAGCCACAGATATACGTGTGATGGAAGCGACAAACATTTTATCAACTAATTTAGTTGAACAGAAGAAAAAAGAAAGAAAACCTTTATTAAAACAAACTGTACTGCTTTAGGACATGAGAGTATATTTAAAAGAGAAAACAAGATGGTCACTATAAAAGTTGTAGCAAGGGACCTTTCAAAAGAAGTGGCAAAGGGCGTGACAAGTCACAATTATAAAGAGGGCTCTCGTATCTGATACACGATAAAAATATGTATTAGATAACTTCAAAAGTTATTGTCTGATTTCGATCCTAATTAGTTTTTGACATGTCCTATCACCATGAAAAATTTTAAATCTGTATACTTAATATTTTGGAAATCCTTCACTTTGCGAGTGGGCAGAGCGATGTACAGAACGAAACTATTAGGGTTGTATTCTTTTAGGACTATGGAACCCTAAAAAGCGTACATATTTCTCAAAGACCGGTATCGCATCTGCGTAAAAGTAATTTTCCCTCTTGATAGATTGGCTGATAATAGTGAAATCTGAATTGTAAGCAAATCGATAGCACTATACATTTACTGGATTTCTTGTAGTCATCTTTTATAATATTATAAAGAAGATAGAGTAGCGATAGATCTCTACCTCACCGAGACGCCGCGGTGACGTCGCCGGCTACATAACCATGGATATAATGCGGTTGCCAATGGAGTAGCTAGTAGCAGTCGTGGCTACGTTTCTAATTTGACGACGTCGCCAAACCGTCACCAAGTAACCAGTCCTAAATTTTAATATGAATTGTTTGGATACAAAGCCGGTGACGTCGCTATGGCGTCTCGGTGAGGTAGGTCTCCTGTTCTTAAAATTGACTTAAACAAGACTAACATAGAGCTAAAACAAGAGCATTCAAAAGATAGAGAACGATTTTTTAGTGTAAATGAAAGCTCGTTCTTAGTTCGTTTACACCAAAATATCAACCAGCGAAAAACTAGAATAATAATTAGAATCTTTGGGGACGCAAATAGAACAACGAATTAATGCTTACGGCTATTTGTACTTAAATAATTTGATAGAGTAGTGGTAGAATCAAAATTCACTTGTTTGATGTTAAGCGGCGATTAATCAAGGATATGATGTAAAATATTTTAGTAGATCTTTCTTCCAGTAAATACTGATTCGTCGTTAAGATTTAAGTAGATAATCACGACGCTCCGATTAAGGAGAAAATCTCCCGGTAAGGTTGTAACGCGACTTATCGGTTTCTTATCAGTGTACAGTCAGCAACACAATCATTATTCGTTTTTTATTTGAAGAATATTAAGAGAGAGATATATATATAACATAAATAATACACATAAAAGTGAAAGGTTCCCTATCACGAAATCTCGAAAACAGCGGTTAACGTGAATTATTATAATAGAACCTAATTAGTTCAGCAGTCAATGGACGTTCTAAGTTTTTAGGGTACTAGGATTCGTTTTGAACATTCCTGAAAATCGCGAAAAACAGATTTTTGTGACCTTTGACCTCAAATAACTTTTTTTCCAGGTCGCTGATCAATGAGGAAATTTTATAGACTTAACAATACCATCAAGCTGTGCGGATGTGGCTCACGTGAACAAGCCCTTATATCTGACAGATAGAAGTCAGATTTATGTGTTTACTGTATAAATCAAGACGCGTCACCGTCGCCGCGGCTTCTTTTTTCGTCTGCTCTTTGGTATATGTACGGAATAAAGAAGAAGAGGGAAAGAGAGCGAGAGAATTTGCTGAACTTATAAAAAAAACGTGTGTTTTGCCTGAGCAGAACACACGTTTTTTTTACCCGTTTTTTTTTAAATCTCAGGATTTAAATTGGTTTCTCTTTCGAAAACAAACAGATTCAACGGTAAGTTTCGGTTATTGAACTAATAAACTTGAGAATTTCATTGTTTTCGTCCACACAATGAGAGTATACTTTTCCAAGTGTAGGTTTTTAAGAAACTTTACTATTAAACTGTTTAATAACAAGCGACGAAGCAAGTGCTAGGAGGTACATTGAACAAGTACATAATCGATCATTTATGAAAAGTAAGGTGTACTATATTAATATTATTATATAATTTAAAACTCATTAAATTGGATTAAGTTTTATTAGACTCTAGTGTTTAAACTAGAATATATACAATTAATAAGGCAGAATATGATTTTGTCATGTTACTAAATGTTATGAAATCAATGCCAGTGTTTTGCGATTGAAATTTCGATCAAAAAACATACTAAGTGACCTTCATTAAAATTCAATTTTAGCCATATATCACATGCAGGTAATAATATCTACAATACGTCTGACATCATCAAACGGGTATTGATATTAGGAAATCTCTAGGCTTGTTAAGAATGACTTAAATCAATGTAGGCCTGTAACCATTGGGTGTGTAGACCTATTCCACTGATATTAAACGTTATATGAAGAAAATTTCCTTTTCTTCTTTCCTTCAACCCGATAGTGTCCACAGCTGGACATAGGCCTCTTCCATTGACTTCAACAGACATCTATTTTATCATAAGGATATCCAACGGCTTCCTGCGACCCTAACTATATCCTTGGCTGCCCGTGTAGGAGGCCTTTCAGGTCATCATCCACCATAAAGAAAATGTAACCCATCAAATAGCAAATTAGCTATGAATATGGACTAATTTCTAACGTTTTATAAACGTTAACTGGCTTTAACTGGAATGACATTAGGTTTAATGGGTTGACATTACTTATTACCCCTTTACTCCGTGGCCGCGTATATATCATAACTCGCCCGCTTTATGTCTCCCAGACTCGAGGTGGGAATCGAACCCACGACCCCCGGAGCAGAAGGCAGGGTCACTACCCACTGCGCCAACGGGCCGGCCAATATTTGACAAATAATATACATATGGTCTGACAACCGTAAGTATATTATTTGTCTATGAATGTAATAATGTATTAATTTCAAAGTAGAACACTTGTAAGTACTTTTCTTTGAAATTAATACAGTTCATTTAGAAAACGTAAAAAGTAAACGACATAAATATGGCTTACGATAGTTTACGTAGGAACCATCGATTCAGTTCGGATAATTAACATATTTCGTTTCAGGCGGTGTGACAGAGGATAGTTTCGAGCTGATATGTCGGGACGGGTCCCGCAGGCCGGTGCAGGAGTGGGAGCGCTGCAATTGGGGGAGGGTGCCCGCAGACGCCATAGTGACCAGCAGCGCAGCCACCTTGGAGCAACGGAAGAGGTGAATACTAAAGACTGACTCAAATTGATCTAAGTATTTCCGTTGAGCTAACGATGCCGGGTTCGATTCCCGCATCGGGAGACGAGGCCCCTGGGAATAGAACAGTGCTAACCAAGACCAGAACCCTACTGGATATAAATTCACGGATTTGACCCATATCTGACTTACACTTCATTGGCAGGATTGCTCTTTACACAACTCTGCCATATCTGCGAGCCTCCCGCTAGGTTAGACTCATTGCCAAAATAAAAACCAGAGGCTGTTATGGCTATAATAAAAATTACCCTCCTGTGGAACAAGCCCGGGCAGGTGGTTCGTCTTGAGTCCCATAATCTCAGTAGAGTTTTACTCCAGGAAGACACCAGTAGTAGTGATCTAATTAAAATAGGCTGTTAGTCTAGTCAATTTAGACTAAAAAATATTTAACATGCAAATAAGTCTTGACTTCTTGAAACAAATGCTAATGTGTCTAAAAAATTTTCTGTACGACATATGAAATGGGTTCACAAGTGCCATCAGCCATCAAGTAATCGTTCTCAAAATATTTATTATCTATAGTATTAGAATTTTCTTTTGCAAATAATTGGTTGCATGTAAAGTCGGTTTACGGACGATAACGCCGAACGCTTAGACTGCACTCTCGGCTCAGGCGGAACGTGACGATGAATCACGTTTTTTCGTACCTGCAGCTGACATTCATCGATTTATATTTTTGTGAATTCTGCATGAATTATTGTTGCCTACCCACAATTTCATTTTAATTTAATTTTGATAGTCATAATATATAACGTTTCTCTACGTTACTAACTTTTGTGTTATTTGAATCTCAACTCTAAATACTGAGTAGAAAATAATAATAATTTTCCTTCTTCTTCCCAGCGTTATTCCGGTTTAACAAGAAGGTCCGCTTAAAACGCAGGTAATGTAATTGTTAGGCGAGTCGAGATGATCCCCGGAATCCCCAAATCTCACTGAGTGATCAGTGACATTAATCGGGACCCACTGTTTTACGTGCCTTCCGAAACACGAAGGAGGTAAGAAGTTTTTTGAAAACCAGTGTTAGAATGGATCACCCATAGTTATGTAAAAAAATGACTTGCACAAGAGTTTGCTAAGACCCTAAATGAATGAATTTTGATTGAATACAATAGGTATAGATTCCCAGTGCGAAACTGTTCGCCAACTCCTATGCAATTGCAAGTTTGCAAGTCCCTTATGTTTGCTAACACGCGCTGTCACGTACGGCCGAGACTTAACCGACACTTACTAAACTCGCAGTGGCGTTTTACAATCATAACTAATTTGCCAATATATCGCTTCATTGTAATAGAATCAGGAACAATATGTCAATACCTGCCACGTAAGTTGTTCTAACCTTAAATTCTAAGCTTTAGAGCAGAGCGTTACAAACAACTTAATTGTAATATAACAATCACTTATTAATATATTATTGTATACAATAATGTAAAATTCATTATTGAATATATAATTGTATACACAAATGTGTTATGTAGTGACGATTTTATTTCAATTTACATGTTTGTGACGCTCAACAGAGAAATTGGGAATTTGGGGTTACAACAATTTACGTTACCTTTAATTATTTACACCACCTGGACCTGGATGAAATTTGGCCACAGTTTTAGATGTGCACACCATATTTAAAACTATATGTATGTCAAAATATTGCATATACGAAATTTCAATACTTTGTACAACGACATTCCTATATTTGACATTTAATATACATTGTGGTCGTCATGACTACGCTTTGTAGTCCCATATTATAGTTAAATGTATACACATATACATATGTGTGTTTGTGTAAATTGTATAATTTAATAATTTCATTGTTACGGACAGATGATACAGGAACTGTATGGCGGCGTCTTCGATCGTGGACGCCGTCGGACGGACTGATCCTGACTGGCACTAGTACGTAACATAGTGAGCGAGATAGGCAAGTCTTGTTAGAAAGAGACGGTGATAGTGCTATCTCGCTCGCGTAGACACCAAATGTTACTTGCAGTCGTACGGAAGTTGCGTTTGAGCGTACAGTTCTGCGTTTCATTTTTATTTGCAACTATAAATTGAGATGTAATCTGTCCTATCTTTCAAGTTGGATCTAACTGCACACGATGTGCAAATTTTATTAAAATCGGTTAAGTAGTTTAGGAGTCCATCGTGGACAAACAATGTGACGCGTATTTTATATACATATATTAAAATATGACTATATGACTGCTTTCAGAAACTGATCGTTAAGGTAGAGCAAAGCGGAGAGCGATAAGTAGGAAGGTTTATACCACTACCATGTGGGATATATAGCAAAGAAAAGAGAGAGTGATAGGACTATTTGACGGACATCTGTTCCTAAGGTAAACAACTTATTGCCTGGGTGCAATGGATATACCCGGTTTAGAGGCTGGAATCAAACTCATAACTTCAGAACTGAAGGCAGGGTCACTGCCAACTGTATCAAAGGGTCAATCTACTTCTATCACACATATAGTTCGTTTAAGGGCAGATGGGAGCAACTATTGGCTATTTGGTTTCAGTCCCACTTAGTAATTCACACATACTTCTCGCACAAAATTATTTAGAGGGATGGAAGAATTTTAGACATAATTAATACCGTGAAAAAATTTACAAGGTCGTGACCGAATCAATGGTCGGCATTTGAGTCGATCGCTAAGTTAAGTAGCTCTTGCTGAGACCGGGTGAGAGATGGGTGACCCATTCTAACACTGGTTTATATTTGATATCTGACCTACTCCGTGTTTCGGAAGGCACGTAAAACAGTGGGACCTGATTAATGTCACTGAGTGATATTAGTCGCGAGATTGCAAAGATCGTAGGGGTTACGAGGATGACTTGAGACGACAGTCGTTCATCTTAACTTGCCTAACAGCCACATCCTGTGAAATCTAAGCGGACCCTGGTTACGAGTGAACGCCGACCGAGATAACGCTAGGAAGAAGAAGAAGAAATGACGTGAGAACATAAATCACTATCTTTAAAAAAATCTTTAAAGATAGTTATCTCCTTCTCTGTGCTAGTGATTGTGAAAAGTGATCCAAGAATTGTTTTACATTAGTTAAGTTCAATATCTAGATATACATACGTATGTATATCATCCCCAAAGACATTCAGAAACGCTCATTAGCTTAATAACCAATTTTGGCTTGCCACATTGGCTTAATAAAATGCGCTTGCTGATCACAGAATATCTTGAAACGCAAATGTGGTGTGTGAGATATGGAACATACCCCAACGGCGGTGGGGTTTGAAACGGGCAACTTGCGGATTTCAGTCCGTACCTTATACAGTTGAGCTATTGAGGCTCTTATTTATTTATATTTTTCTATCCTTAGAAGTGGCAGCTCTTAGAATAAGCAGTGCATTTATAACGGCATATATTGTTGACGATGATATATTTTTTAGACAGGGAATACTTTTAGGTGTGCTTAGTCCAATTATTACCTTTTTATAAGCACGCATATCGCCATCGCCAATATGTGACAAACTGTGGATACCAGCCCACAGATAAGAAGTATGCATACAATTAAAAGTGGATGCAAGTACATTCAACCCGATAACATATCACATTTGATACAATGTGAAGTCAAGGATAGTAAGGAGTAGTTTTTACTCTTTTAATTGATACACATACTTTAGTATTCAATAAATTCAAAACAGCCGTATATAAGTTGGCTTAAATATAAATTTTGACATTACATTAAACATTACCTACTTCAATTTGTGCTTCCCCAACATTAGTGCTTTTCCACATACGAAAGATCATTGCATAGGACTGGAACAAAACAGGTTAATAAATGCAGCCCACTGACCTGCGTCGGGTATTTGCAGTAATGCAGCGGCAGCTCGCAGGGCCGATCTCTTCAGCTCGTCCTGTTTCTCATACTCCTGTTTGACGGAGTTGGCCTTAACCTTCATTGTGCATGTAGCTCGCAATGGCTCCACCAGGCTCTCTAGTCCTGTAAAGACACATTTATATATCTTGGAAATTGAAAATATTTTTAATAAACTTACACAAATTATTGGCACCCAAAAATAAGACTGAAATGTCATACAATATGCCCACATTGTCTCTTCTGATTAAAACCGATGTGGATTGTTATAGGTCTGAGGAAACAACGCTCCCAAATCTCAAAAAACATTATCACGTTATTTTTATATAACAAGGAGGAAAACAGACAAGCGGTTCGCTTGAATAACTACGAACGCCCATGGACAAGTGCACTATCAGAAGGCTCGCAGATGCGGTACCGGACTTTGAGTATTATTAGTATGCTATTGTCTTGAAGCTTCCTAAGTCGCATCGGTTGGAAAACACTTGAGGCCGGCAACTGGTTCCATAGAAATGTTTATGCGAGGCAAGAAATTCCTACAAATTTGCAGGGTCGTAGATTTATGTTTATTAAGCTGTGTACATTAAAAGTATGGTTCGGTAGGCTTGCGGTTAGGAGGGCTAAATAGCACGTTCGGTTAAGTAGGGTAACTTTGTAAGTGAGATAAGTGGAGACCGCCAAGGGGTACTACCCTTTGGTATAATAGTTAGTTAAATATAATAGAAGAAGAAAATCTAAAAGTACTTGCTCACCTTCAGATTCTAGCAGCTCAGGGTCTATTATAGTTTTATAAAAAATACTCATTAGTCAAACAGTGCCTGTATTCTTTAAATTTTTCCATATTTTTTAAATTTCTCTTATGCATACCACTTTTTTCTTCTGAAAGCCTAAAGCACAGATTGCATATAAAGTATTCAATTATTGAAGATTGAAACAAACACCTCTGTCATTTTAGTACCTATTGACTTGCTGCTATTTTTGCCTATCACTGTGGCTTGACAAATGATATACGATAGAGTCACTTGTGCGTGGCGACGCACGCCTCGAGGCAACACCACGACAGCAGATGGTTTATCATATCATTAAATGTTTAATCATTTTCGTTCAGGTCAAGTTGCCCATTGAACCGGCGCACTCGGTGGCCATTGCAGCGGTGGAAGCGTCCACCAAGTGCTTGGCATCTGCCATCGTGGTGATCACCACCAGCGGCCGATCGGCGCACCTGCTCAGCAAGTACCGCCCGCGCTGCCCCATCATAGCCGTAACACGCCAGCCCCAAACCGCGCGCCAGGCGCACCTTTATCGCGGAGTGCTGCCCATTGTGTACCACGGTGAGATGTGATACATACATGTATACATACAGCCTACATACATACATCCATCCACATACAGCTACATACATACAGCCGCAGAGATATTATGTTAAAAAAATTGGTGCTGACTAATATCATATAGTATTAGGGGGATATTATATCATAACCCCGCCATGGCCTGAGATGTGACTGCCCTAAATCGTCTGATTTAGAGCACTCACATTGTAAGCCATTGCGAGATTCCTAGTCATGGAATGGCTTCAACTTTTTATATAATCGCTTTGTGTATATGCAAATACTTTGTGTCAAAGTCGCCAGGACATATGACATTAAATATCATATAGGCATGCTTATTTATACATACTGTAATATCCATACTCGTCTAAGCAATGACTATGAATTCTTTTTTTTTTAATATGCCTAACATTCCCGTTTCCTACTAAGCTTAAATTAAAGGCTTGTGTTAGGAGAGGGTTTGACAATACCAGCCATATCAGGCTTTGAACCTAGGAACCTTGAGGGTTTTAGTCATTTCTTCTACTGTTGAGCTATTTTGACCATTTCAATGATCATGTAGTGTGGCCAGGGACTTTGTTTAACTACACAAAGTTTTGTAGACTTCAAGGACAAAAATGCACTTGAAACACTTTGAGCTATGTCTGGCTCCGGTATAACGCTAGGTTGAAAAAGCAAAGTAGTTTAAAGGTATATAAAATTTCTAAAAGTCTTACATTGTTGGATGTGTTTATCAGACGGAACGTTAGTAGGATGCAGCGTTGAAAGAGAACTGTAAACATTTGGGTGTTTGGAGCTATGAGCGCTTCTACTCAATAGCCAAGTGATGAAAAGTTTATATAACAAACGATTTGCTGTGCTAATTTATTAACCTAATTCTAAAAAGAGTTCACACTGGTCTTTAAATTTGCATACTACATGCTGATTTAAAACTATATACAAAAATTTTATTATTTGTACAGCGACATTGTTCTATTTCACAATTTATATACATAATGTCGCAATGACTGCTTTCACACCATCTTATAGTAAAATGTATACACGTGTGTGTAAATTGTTTTGCATTGGTGTGCGTGTGGTTTTATTTTAATAATTAAATATATTTATAATTTATATTTAATAAAAAATATATGCGTCCGCACACCCTTCTCTATATCATTATCCCGCATGCAGATGATGTAGCTGTGGGGCGAATTAAGTTGACCGATTGCCGTCTGACATCTTCATCGGAACCCCCACGACCTCACGACTAATATCACTGTGACATTAATCGGTTTGCACTGTTTCACGTGCCTTCCGAAACACGGAGGAGGTCAGATATTAAATATGAACCAGTGTAAGAACGGCTCGCCCATCTATCACCAGGTCGCAGCAAGGGCTACTTAGCCTAGCGATCAACTCAAATACCGACCACTGATTGGGCCACGACCTCCTCCCCGCGTTAATAATTTATAACAGGCCAATTAATTTCTCTAAGAATTTGTGTACCAACAGAAATGTATCGATAAAATTTACGCATAACTTAAGTAGGAACCTTCCAATACTTTATGAAAATTTTATATGATTCTAAATGTTGGCAGTACCGCAGTTAAGAAACCCAAACACTGTTGCCATCATTACTATAGACCAATATATTCTCTACCGCATATATATCTGACTACCGCACCCTAATATATAGCGTACGTTTTTTTTTTAATGTGGTAGAAGGTGCATGCTGAAAATCAGCGTCGTGTGCCCACGGCAATACTGAGCTTGCATTCTTTTGTTATGTTACAAGTTTTTTTAAATCGGTTCGGCATCTTTTCTTTTTTTTCGCTGGGAAATGCTTAAATCGGTTCGGCCTAGGTGAAACTACTTTATCCTAAAATCGGGTGTGACCGGTAACAGATACATAGATTTATTTCACATGATCTAATGATATTGTTCAAAGCATAGATTCGACTGGCCTGTTGGCGTAGTGGTCAGTAAGTCTGCCTTCCGCTCCGGGGGTTGTGGGTTTGATTCCCGCCTCGAGGTTGGGTGTATATATATATATAAAAGTATGTATTTATATATTTTAAAAAATATTTCTGTATCAATCGTCTGTTACCCAGGCATTAGGTAGTGTTAATAGTCCTATGTTTTTCTTTGACTATATGACACACGGACGTCTGTTCTTAAGGTAGACAACTGAATGCCTGTGTTATAGGTAACAGATGACTGCTATACACAAATATATTTTTGTAGAAATATATAAATACATAATATACCCAGACTCGAGGCGGTAATGGAACCCACGATCCCCGGAAACGTTACGTTTGAGTTACTTTTTAGCGTTAGTTAGTTAAAAATTATGTAGCATGATTGGTGAGACATTTAGAATACTTAAGGAGAGTATCTGTACTCGATTCTCGTTATAATTATTTAATAAAAATAGGTGCTTCATTTTTGAACAAATTTCCTTAAAATTAGTTAAAGTGTGGTAAATAAATGCGATATCAATTATAAATAAAATTAATTCAGTTCATTTTTTGGCTATACTTGTTAAACAAATGAGTAACTCGAATGAGTGAAATAGGTATTTTTGTCTGTCCTGGGCCAGGACAAAAGTGTGAATGGAAAATGGACCATCATTGTGCGTCCACGCTAGTAGTCCATGTGTTTCGTACAAACTTAGTTACTTTCTCTTAATCTCACGTAGTAGTTAATTGATATTTACATTTAATGTTAATTTTTCATATTAGGTCCTCGAGTGTCGTAAGTGTCTTACCAGTCAGTCTGTATACAGGGTGTAATAGACATCGTACCGCAAACTTTGTGCTAAGCCTACATTTAATGTCCTAAATAAAATCACAAAAATCATTTATTTCGGAAATGACAGGTTACAGATATTGCCATCCCGTTCTTGAGCGAGCAATGTATCGTCAACATTGGGAAAGCAATCGTCAACAAAATGTTGACGCGGAATTATTTAATATAACTAATTCTTACTTACGAAACACAGAGTATGGCAGAAATCAAATATAAACCAGTGTTAGAACGAATGTAAAGGAACTTTGTTCTACTATCCTGCGACTTCATCTGTCATTCATTGTTTTCTATGTCCTCATCCAATCTATCTCTATACCGAATTTCATCAAAGTTGGTTCAGCGGTTTATATGAAATGAGACAATGACAATGAGACAGAGTTACTTTCACATTTATAATATTAGTAAGGAAGGAATGAAGTAAAGTCCAGATCAGAAAAGTGAAAGACGACCACCAGGTCCTCTGGATATGTAGTATGTAAGGAGTAATCCAGACGTGCGTTATAAACGTTTTTGCACGGCTCTAAGCGCAATGCGTTATGTTTTTGCTCTCATTTCATCAAAATCGAACGATTTCGTGAAGTAAACTTTGTGTATTTACACTTATTAATAAATGTATATTCACACAGATGAAGATGAAAGTCGTGTTTCAAAACATTTGATACTTTTACTAAGATTTGATTTCTTCTATTCGTCATGTTTCCTCGATTTCAGAGCACTGCCCTGGTTGCCTTAGCCAGCACCCGAACACTGGGAGTTGACATACCAAACGATGTTTAGTTCCGTGGTCACTTGGAAGGGAAGGTTAAATTAGCCTCTAAGAAGCTAGGTGTCCTCAACAGAGCGAAACAGTACTTCATGCTGACCCACCGCTTACAACTGTACAAGGCGCAAGTTTGGTCTCACATAGAGTACTGCTGTCACCTTCGGGCGGGGGCACCAAATATCAGCTTTTTCCACTTGATCGCATTGAACGTAGAGCGGCCCGAATCGTGGGCGACCTAGCCCTTTCCGATCCGCTCGATCCTCTGGCATTGCGGAGAGATGTAGGATCACTATGCATCTTTTATAGCACATATCATGGGGAGTGTTCGCAGAAATTGTTCGGACTTATACCGGCAGCTGAATTTCACCACAGGACATCCCGTCAAAATTTGAAACTTCACCCTCATCACCTCGATGTGATAAAGTCCACAGCTGTGCGTTTTTCTGGACACTTTTTGCCTCGCACAATTTCTCTGTGGAATCAGTTGCCAACCACGGTATTTCCGAACTGATACGACTTAGGGACCTTCAAGAAAAGAGCACACTCATATCTCAAAGGCCGGCAACGCATCTTCGAGCCGTCTGGTGTTGCAGTTGTCCATGCGCGTCGATAGTCAGTTAGGTGAACCGCCTGCCTTTGCCCTTTATTTTATAAAAAAAAAACTTTCTTGACTGTGATCCTATGAGTATGTTCTTTTCTTGAAGGTCACAGACAGTACTAAACTGTACTAAACAGTACTAAACTGTCTTTAAGAAAAGGGCGTACAGCTCAGCTCTAGCCGTGCTGAATTTGCTTAAAGCGCAAATTGAGCAATTTTTACATAAGATAAGTATTTGTATGTTATGTAAAAATTATGTCTTTTTGGATGGGTCTGGCATAATCTTAAATAGATTTATGACGCTTAAATAAATCAGATAAAAATAACTTCCGCGCGTTGTGCATTTTAAAGATGGGAAAAAGACCATTAAAAAAAACGATAAATTGACGGGCAGATGAACAAAAAAAAATTCTTTATCCAAAAGAAACACACGCGTTTTGCGTATACCTATATTATCACTGACAAGCAAGCAGCGGTGACATTATAATAAAAATAAAGTATAATATAATATAAGATATAAGATACATTAATCAATTTGATGATAAGTATAAACTTTCCAGCAACGGATATTAATTCATTAATATATCTAAAATTCAAATAGCAATAATTTTCGAGTGTATTGACAACAGTTTTGTTGAAGTGTCACGGAACGAATCGGCCGGTCGGTTCTATAATTGTCAGGCAGACAAACATATATGAGATAATATTTTATGTTATTTGATGTATAAAAACCTTCGAGCAACGGGTATTAATTCATTAATATAACAAAAATTCAAACAACAATAAATTCCGAGTACATTTAAAGTGTTTATAACAACTAAAATATTATCAGATATGAGATAATATATCCAATTTGATGTATAGAAACCTTCCAGCCATAGATACATTGCTGGAAGGTTTCTATACATTATACTGTATTAATTTATTAATACACCTAAAATTCAAACTATAATCATTTTCGAGTCTATTGAAAACAGTTTTATCGAAGTGTCGCTGATCGAATCGGCCGATCAGTGTAGAAACCTTCCAGCAATGGATATTAATTTATTAATACACCTAAAATTCAAACTACAATCATTTTCGAGTGTATTGAAAACAGTTTTATCGAAGTGTCGCTGAACGAATTGGTCGATCAGTGTAGAAACCTTCCAGCAATGGATATTAATTTATTAATACACCTAAAATTCAAACTACAATCATTTTCGAGTGTATTGAAAACAGTTTTATCGAAGTGTCGCTGAACGAATTGGTCGATTGAGTGTAGAAACCTTCCAGCAATGGATATTAATTTATTAATACACCTAAAATTCAAACTACAATCATTTTCGAGTGTATTGAAAACAGTTTTTAAGAGTTGTAGGGCATACTTGAAATACATTGGTCTTAACTTAAAGTCTTAAAGCAAAGAATGGAATTGTTTTACTGTTTCATAAATAATTGTTTTATGGCACGTTAAATTGTGTGCCTATGTCATGCTATGCTATGTATGCCTATATCTGGGGAGATATCCAGTTTTGACATATATTTATTTTGTATAAACATAGGCTAAAAATCCGGAACTCCTTGAGTCCTCAACACGAATTTTCGCTATTAGAAAATATTTGATGTAGTTTGGCGGAACTCTGATGACTATTCTACCTAACCCCTAAGAGCCCAGTATGGGAATCCGTGGTCTAAATAAGTCCAGAATCGTGCGATTTATAACGCATTTCGTGTCTCAAACAATGTCTCAGTGGTTTTAATCAAATGAAATTTATTGACTTAGGTTCTTTACAACACATTTTTTTTTAATACCATGTGGCATGCTGTGACAATATGTACATTTGACTGAGGGGTTTGGATAGGTCCGGTGGCGCGGTGGACAGTGACCCTGCATTGCGCTCCGAAGGTCGTGGGTTCGATTCCCGCCTCGAGTCTAGGTATATTATCTTTTTGTATGTATATATATATATCTATAAAAAAAATGTTTGTGTAAAACAGGGATCTGTTACTTATAATACAAACATTAAATTGTCTACTTTAAGAACAAACGTCCGTGTGTCATATAGTCCTATATGTATATATGTATGTTTGTGTAAATCGTTTAGCATTGATGTGCGTGTGGAAAGAAATCGCTGTTTCCGATCCGAAGCGATTTTAGGAAAAATGCATACGCATCGGCGAGACTTTGATTAGTTTAATTGCCCATGGGCCTCCGTTGTCACTCGGATAATCCACCTGGTCGTTGGCCTCTTTTTATATTAAAAATATTATAATAATAACGTAAAGATACTGACATTCCTTAAAAGAAATATTCTATTAAAATTTATCTCTATAAATTAAAAAGAAAAATACTGTCATGAGGTATGTAGAATCGACACAATACACCAAAAGTCGATTTGGCCGCTGGTGTTACAGCGAATGATCTTGTCTTTTTATATGCAGAATTATACAAATTAATTTAATTTTTGCTACTTAAAAATAAAAGAACAATTTTCTTTTCTTAGTTAATTTATCTGAGAAATTACCGCTGTGTGCTCTTCAGAACAAAACTAAACGTATTTAAAAATGTTAAAATCTTGGTCTCACGCCAGTTTCTACTACACAGTAGTTTATATTTTATACCGTTGAGAGAGATTTATATGATTTTAATATAAAACCACTATACATTTTATCTCGTCATTTCTTTTATGGGGTATGAATTATTTTTAAACAGCTTGACATTTTGTTCATTGAGTCGCGCATTTATTTAGTGGGAAGCCATATAAATGAATCATATTAAATTTAGAAGTTCAATCGTTCTCTCTAGTAGAACTGTCTAGTTCTCTTTGTGTAACAATTATGCAGCCAATAACTACCTTCGTGTACGCCGTCACAGGTTATTCGCTGTCCCCTTGTGTCGTACATAGGGACAGCCAATCGTAAACAAGTATCCTGCGCAAAATCTCATTTACCAGCACTAAACAATGTATTAGAAAAATTTCCACACTGCTCGCACACGCTCATTATCGATATCAAATAATTTATTAGAAAAATTCCACACTGTGACATATTTCGATACCTTCCAAGTAAGGTGTAACCGTAAATTCCCAGCTTTACAGTAGAGCGCTACAAACATGTAAATTGTAATATAACAGTCACTTTTTAATATATTATTGTATACAATAATGTGATGGTCAATATTGACGTATACACAAGTGTCTTATAATATAATGAGGATTTTCTTTCAATTTACATATTTCTTATGCTCTACTGAGAAGTTGGGAATTTGGAATTACAACAATTTACGTAGTAATTCTACATACATTCAAAACATGTTTTTTGTATACAAAAAACATGTTGACTGTATGTAGTATTTCTAAAGTGTACCCGTACAACAGCTCAAGATTTATAATGTATTACGTGCAAAACACAAAAAACATTGCGTTGATTTTCAGCTATGACCATAGTACCGTCTCAGTAATGAGGGAAAGGGTAATTTGTATCTATATAAAATAAAATCTCTCGTAATTTGTAAATAAAAATAAGAAATATTAGACTATCACACCTTTTTTTCATCTGGAATATACAATTACGCGCCCTACCTGACAGTGAACTCGTGTACAAGAAACAGTCTATGGGAACAGGAGTATGGGACTCACTGGCCAATGTCGGAATACTCACTAAAAACCAGAGTCCACCTACTCGCCACAGTGGGGCGTCACAGGAACATTTTTTTCATTCAACCATGAGACTATCACACCTCAACAAAGGCCCTAGCACGAACCTTTCTAACCGTTCAAATTCGAAGATTCCACTGTATATAGGATGAAAATATTCGTGCTAGGCCCACAGGAGGCAAGTCTTTATCGTGTCACGCTTTTAATCAATGCTAAATGCAACCCGCATCGTCAGTAAAGAGGGTCCGATGTGAGGCCAGCACGAATATTTTCAAAGTCGAATCTTCAACTCGAACGGTTTAAAATGTTCGTGCTAGTGCCTTTGTTAATCGATTATTACATATATAGCCTAAAGTACGCCAATTATATAGAGAACGAAATCAAGAGTAGATAAAAAGAGAAGTGTTAAGTGGCTAGAGCGGATTTTAGTCCCGCGTTAACATTTTTTGCTCATAAATAGGGTATAGTATTGGCTTAAAATATAAAGAATTCCACCTTAGAGAATGTGAAAAATGTACACAGGTGACCCACTCGCGTGTGTCTAATAATACACTTGTGTGCTATTTGTAAATGGCCGCCTCTCTAAATAAATACGTAGCCGGTTATTACGCAAGCGTGACGCGATGTGACGTCACCGCACGCCGCCCAATGTGACACTGCGGGCACTTTGCTGGGCGGGGAATCGATCGTAATTATTAGAGTCAGGAAAATCAGGTGCTATTTTCTGGTATCAGGAAATTATCACATTACGTGTTAAGCGAAAATTATTGTAAGTAATACTAGCTTTGCCCCGCGGCTTCAACCGCGTGGGCCGCCTTAGCACTTAGAAGTTAAAAAAACTTATGGCCTGAAAATCGCTTCTCGTACTGAGTAATACATAAGGAAGGTTTATATGTAAAATACTTGCAAATTTATACCATACCCGTGCGAAGCTGGATTGGGTCCCTAGTATATAATATAAATATAAATAAAATTATAGGGTCTGTTCGTTACGTCGATTTTATTTTTGTTACTTATTATGTAAGGCTATACGTACGATACCTATAGCAAAAAAGTTAAAACTTTTTGTCTGTCGGATTGTTCAAAGTAATCTCCAAAACGGCTACGCCGATATCAATGGGACTTCCAAGGAGAGGTAGCTGATGTTGCAAGGAATAACATAGGCTACTTTAGTTTTAGGAAAATAATTAGAGTTCCGCTCAAAAAAATAAAGCCCTCAAATTTTTACAAAATCACTGAAATCACGCGGATGAAGACGCGAGATACAGCAGTAATAAAATTTTGCAGTTTTTAGAAGCTATTGATATTTACAAATATATCTCACCTCTTGGGGAGACATGACAAAATTTTCCGTTGATTAGAAACTACCTGACTGGGTAGATAGCAGGATAGAGCGGTATCTTTTTATTATTTTTATTTATCAACATAAAATACACTTTTAACAATAAATAAGAACATTACAAATTTACAAAAGTTTGTCCTTAGTACATTGCGTTTAGCTCAAATTATAGATAAAAATTTGAAGTAAATACGTACAGAAGTTATTAAATTAAAATTTAAATACAAGGTAGAATAGAGCAAGGTATTAAATTTACATTAAAAACTAATTTAAATTATATAAAAAATAGAATTTTAAGACATTTTTTATGTTCTTGCTATTTATTTTGTTTTTGACTTCGGACGGTAATTGATTTAACGAACGGGATGACGACGGACTGATTTAACAAACAAATTTATCTATATCTATACTAATGTATAAAGCTGAAGAGTTTGTTTATTTGCTTGAACGCTCTAATCTCAAGAACTAATGGTCCGATTTAAAAAATTCTTACAGTATTAGATAGCTCATTTGTCGAGGAAGACTATAGAGCCTATATCACAAAAAATTAATCTATTTTTGCCGAATTTTACGCGGATGAAGTCGCGGACACAGCTAGTTATTAATACTAGGATTTAAGAATACTTTTATATGAAAAATTACATATTTTTAAGACTCAAATTGATATATAACGATACGAATTGCAAAACAGCAGTAACTTCCCTTTGAAGTTTGCGACACAACATAAATAACCTTAATTATCTCGCGAGATCGTATACCGGACGTTACACCAACTACGTGTTCAAAAATTACGGCATCGTATGTCAAAATAATGTTTACTAATTGTTACCCGCGCCTTCGTCCGCGTAAAATAAGGTGAAAAATGTTAGCGTGATGATATATAGTCTATAGCAGAGGATTGAGGAGGTCAGCATTTGAGTCGATCGATAGGTTAAGTTGCTCTTACTGCGACAGGGTGATAGATGGGTGACCCATTCTAGCACTGGTTTATATTTGATATCCGACCTCCTCTGTATTTTGGAAAACACGTAAAACAGTGGGACCCAATTAACGTCACTTTGTGATAATAGTCATAAGGTTGTAAAAATGTTGGGGGTTTCGGGAATGACGTCAGATGGCAATCGGTTATCTTAACTTGCCTCACAGCAACATCCTCTACAATCTAAGCGGACCCTGGTAGGTACTTGACCGATAAATGGGCTATCTAACACTAAGAGAATTTTTCAAATCGAATCAGTCGCTCCTGAGATTAGCGCGTTCAAGCAAACATACAAACAAATAAACACACTCTTTAGCTATATATCATCGCGCTAAAATTGAATCTTTGTTTGACTAATTTTACGCGAACGAAGTCGTGGGCACAGCTAGTGCAGCATAATTAGTACGGGTTTGTTAAATGATTGAAAAGCTCATATCCTATACATCTTTTCCAACTTCACTATCACGATGACTTCATATGTTATGCAAATAATTGCCTTACGTTATATTAATAATAATTGTCATGAATATACTATAACATTATGTTTTCAATTTCCATACACTTAAACATAGATATAATAAACCTCGGTAACACAACGATAAATAAACAGGTAAGCCCCGGCGGACTGATTCTTAACAGTAATGCTTTTATCTGACTGATTTTTGACAGGTCTTTTTTTACGCGGACAACCTAACCTAACCTAACCTAACCTAACCTAACCTAACCTAACCTAACCTAACCTAACCTAACCTAACCTAACCAGTCGCGCCTCGGACTCTGACCGAGCAACATCGTTTTCATCACGCTCCGCGGTCGAAAAATCGACGTGTTCAAGTTTTGTGTTGAATGTGCATGTGTGATACATCATTAGAAGCGGCTAAATTAGAGGATTGCTGTGATACCAAAATCAAGATTTTTGGACAATTTTTGGTCAAGTTATGGTCAAAAAACCCAACCGTGAGTGACAAATTTAACTTTGGGCGCGTGCGCTGCTAGATTTAAAGCGACGACCCTACTTTTTTAAATTTTTATTCAGTGCCTGGTACCTTAAACTATTTTTACTCCAAGTTTCGTGAAAATCTACCGAGCGGTTTCGGAGATACAGGCAAAATTATTACACCGTACCGCAAAACTTCGGACCTAAGGTGAAGAGGAAGTCGGCTGTGTTGCATAGTGTTGTGGACCCACCCATGATCCAGAATTGCAAGTAGATTACCGTAAGATAGTCATCTAATTTAATTTAATTTAGTTTTTTAGAGTAAATTTTGTATGTCGAACGTAAAAAATTCTATTTTTAGACCAAGCAACGAGCAATAAGGGCCTCCACTCACAATATTAATTGTTTTAAAATATTATTTAATTTCACTCTTCTTTTTTTTTTGCGTAAACTTATATTGCTATATTATCAATTTTGATTTGCTTTAACTTACTCTAGGGTTACCTTACAATTTTTATTTTTTTTATTTTTCTTAAATATATACTTGCACACAACCCACATAGCCTCGGAACCATGTTCGGAGATATGATCGAGCAGGATTCGGGAGCGGACCCTTCTTCCTCCCCTCGTGACACCTCACCTACGCCCGCTGGTAGGCGAAGGGCGCCGCGCGCTAAATGTCCTCCCCGCCCCATCCCCGCCAGAGCGGAAGAAGTTTGCGACGCCGCCTCTTTCTTCGCGGTCGTGACCTCGTTGGCTTCGGCCATCGGCACTGCTGTATATGAGGCCAAGAGCGTCACGGCTGTGAATAAAAACTTTATTGCGACATCGGCGGAGGAGATTAGGCGCGCGGTGCACGCCTTCAGTGCACTTTCGGGGTCTGTGCCCCCTTCAACCATAACATCAATCCCCACTTTTGCATCTAAATTTTATCTTAATCCAACATCGAGGTCGCAAACTTTTCTTTTTATATGAACTAAAAAAAAATTGTCACGTCTAGTGATGGTGTTGTTGTCGCGTTTCGTTCGGTTTGTGAGACTTCCCGGTGGCTTAAACTCGTCATTATAGGCCGGCAACTCATCTTCTTGTCTCCTGGCCGTGCAAATAACCATGGGCGTCAGTAGTCACATAAATGCCTGCTCGTTTGCCCCTTGTAACATAAAGCAAAAGTGTTAGGAGTAGGGTCGGGAATAGAACCAAGTACTTTATTCAACTCATCCCTTCTACCGTTCAGCTATTGAGGTTCATTATTTAAATTCAGTTTTAACTCTAAACACGTACTCAGTTACTTATTTACCCTTGTACCTTCTATTATATGAAACGCCTTGACCAAAATTAAGTACAACAAAGTTTTTATATAAACGGATAGACTGCTTTAGTTTTAGTCGTAGTTACCGCATCAAATGATCGCATCGAGTAAGTCTACCAATCTTTATATATGTAAAGCATTCTTCTGTACTTATATGGGTCAAAAATAAGCCCTTGAAGGCTAAATGGTTAGGCTTCGGAAGATTTTGAAGAATTTTGTGTTTATAGAGTAGACGACTCGATCGATAATAGAATAAATCGATCCCTAGGATCGATATATTCGATCGGGTTCTAGAATATTTTTGTCCACGTTACAAAATAAATTATCATCGTTAATTGATATAAAATAAAGAAGTACACTGGCTTGCCTGATATTTTGAAGTACCTTCAAATGACAAAAAATAATTAAAAGTTACTTATAACAGCAAAACGGTTTTTTTCTTTTTATACACGATTTTAGGAACGAAAAAAAATTTGTTATAAATCTTTATAAGGCAGCCGAATTGAATAAACAAATTTTGATGTGCATGAAAACTAAACTACTTGTGAATGTGATTGAATTGGTTTTGGTCCTACAATTATTATTTAGTTTTTTAACAGACCATTAAATATTTATTCAATTATTTCTAAACCTATATATTTACAATATTATTTGAAGATATTTACAATGTACTTAAAATTAAATAATAAGAACATTCAGTTTTTTTTAATTTTTCTTAAATGCCTTTTAGTTTTTCATGCATATAATGGATTTCCTCAAAGTAACGCCTGATTCTATCAATTAATACATTTTAGTTTGAATTTTAACAGATGATCATGAAGATCATCGTGGAACTGGCCCTTGTGGGGGCCATCGCCTCAGTCTTCATCGTCGCAGCCCAGGGGCGGGCGGAAGAGAGGTCAGCCGAGGAAGCAGCTTATTTAACAAATACGTTTATAGTGTATCAGATACGGAACCCTTCTATATAAGCGTGTCTTGACACGCTTTTGGCCATGTTTTATTATACAAACCTTGCCCTAACAATAAGGAGCACAACAAGATATAAATTATCCAATTTGGAGCAGTCGTTCGGAAGTTATGCACGTGCATACATTTCAGCGACCCATTTTTAATTGTGACTATAAATTGAGATGTAGGCTATCCCATTTTTCAAGCTGGATTATATTGTATACTGTGTGCAAATTTGATCAAAATCGGTTAAAGAGTCCATCGTGGACAAACAACGTGACGCGTAATTTATATATAATAAGATAATAGCTGAAAATTTGCTAGACACGACTGTAATGGAACAAAACAACGTCATCTAGGAAAAATAATTACTTAATCAATTTATACCCGTACGGCCATATGTATTTCGTAGAATTTATTTCAACGTTACAGATTCTTCGATTTAATTTATTGACTGGCTGTGCCCGCAACTTTATCAGTGTAAAATTAGTTAAAAAATAGATTCAATTTCAGCGTGATGCTATATAACCTATAGCCTTCCTCGATAAACAGGCTATCTAACACTGAAAGAATTTTTACGTCGAAGCAATAGTTCCTGAGATTAGCACATTCAAGCAAACAAATAAACTCTTCAGCTTTATATATTATGATAGATATAGATCCATATCTATAAGTCAATCCATATTGATAAGAAAATCTTGTTTACAACTATAAAATGTCAGCTCGTCTTGCCTCCATTCTCCTTCCGTAAATATATAATATCGAGTATTGACCTATTATTGTATAGTTTTCGTTTTACTTTTATTTTAAAGCTATAAAGATAACCGGAATCTTAGGAAATGTCTTAATAATGTAAATAATTGTTACCTTCCAATGTTTAGCTTAATCACCAAGCATCGAAAGTAGGTCTTGTCTGATTTATATGCAATTCGTTGGGTACAATTAAATCGATCTTGTGACAGCAACCTGGGACAGGCGCTGCAACGTCTAGAATTTAGTATATTTAGTACCCGGCTTAGTGAATGGTATGTTAGCTCAGTGCGACTCTTGCGCCTCTCTCTATTGCCAAGTAGTTTACATTAGTTCTACGGAACTTGGTTAACTTTTTTATGTTACAAGAGGCAAACTAGCTTAAATTAATTGTTCTTTATTAAAAAGTTGGTACCTTAATCAGTGGCCGTTATTTGAGTCGATCGCTAGAGAGAGCTTGGTGGGGGTGCATTAGAGGATGCAAAGTTTCTCCCTATATCGGGGATCGGGGAAGTTTTGAGTACGCAGCATCTAAATGCTGGAACAATCTGCCACCACCTTTGCGGTACCTAAAATCCATCAATACATTCCGGGTTAAATATAAAACATATTTATTCAACATCCAAAAAGAAAATGGACAATAATTGGAAATCTATTTAATCTTATTTTCTTATTATCAATTAACTTAATTCACATACATAGCTGAGTAGTTCTTCTAATTCTAATCGTTTTTTTCTTAATTTAATTTTGTTATTACTATATTTACTTTCTTTAACACTGTTACTGCCGCTCGGATAATATACTGGGGCTACTGAAAATCAGTGTCAGAGTGAACGCTTGTCACTCTGACGTATAACTGAGTAGCTGCCGTTTTGCGTCGTTGCACTGCATGCACAGATTATATTATGTGTTACTTTTTTATAATTTGATTTCTTTTCATTTCTTTTTCTCTTTTTATAAAAAATAAATATAGTTTTAATAATATAGTTTTTATGTTATTGTTTGCTTGTTTTTGTGACTGTCTTCAAATGTTTAGTGTATATTGTATATATATTGTTTAATATTTACATGTTTCTGTATGCGGTGTGATGATATAGCAAATAAATATTTTCTTATTCTTATATGAATTTCTGACGCGCTCTATTATTGCGCAAAATCCCCTCTTGGGTTACCCTACCAATAGTTCTTATAGTAAAACAGCTACGCCTCATATTTAGGTACAGTTCCCAATTTTATAATTTTTCTGTTGGTTGTGCAGTACAGTAGCTTACATATCAATTACCAATTTCAATTTTCTAGGACTTCAGAAAGTACCCTATAAATTTTGATGATCGTCACTGAGTCAATTTCGAAATTTGGGGTTTTTAGATCAATAAAGTCTGAACTATAAGAGCTAGCAAGCTTAATACTAACATCATATCCCAAAAATTTCGTTCATCTGGTATGATAAACACCCAAGTTATAAAATTTTCAAAAACCGACGAAACTTTTGTTAAATCTTGAAGGTTTTCATTCTTTTCTGCGTAACCTTATTTTTTTTTATAAAAGTAAAGAAGCCTATTTTATTCCTTGTAACATCAACTATGTGACAGTGATAGTCCCGTCGAATTCGGTTCAGTCGTTCCAGAGATCACCCAGAAGAGACAGACACAAAAAAATTACTTGTGTTTTTGTATAACAAAATCCGATATATAGCCTTGCTCCTACTTCTACCGCGTATAAGCTGGTTTTATAACCGTTTTTAGTGAGTTCATTGGTTAGGTCAAAGTACTGTAAACTGTAAGTTCTACAAGTACTACTCGCTTTAGCGTCTTAGAGTAAGGGATATATTATTAAGATTAAGGTTATATTTAATACATTTTAATATTGGACGATATCAAAGCATAATCTTATTATTTGCCAATTAGATATGCCCTTGTACTAATCATGTGAAACACATATAAAGCTTTCTGACCGAATTTCGACCAGCTGCCGTCTCTAGTTTATATAAAAAGGCATAAGCATTGATTCGATTCGATTGTAGATACGTGGCTAACATTTGAGAGAACTTTTTTAAAGACACTAATGGGCGATTCACCTGAGCAACTACTGTAGATGTATTGCCGGCCTTCGATAAATAAGTACGGCTTTTCTTAATTTAGCTACCATAGCTATTTTCTAATTACTTCCTATAATTTTTAAGTATAGTTATAACTTTATCGTTACTTAAATGAAATGCCGAAATGAACGCAAAGTATAAACACAAGGCATCGCGTGCCACCCCCGCAACCTGTTTGGCATGGAAGGTGTTTATTTTTAACACAATCGCCGCGTATATTATGATAACACTCACAATGTACGTGTAAATGCCAACCTTTTTTATTAAAGATTTATTTATATTGGCAAAAGTATCTAAGGTTGATTAGAAAATATAATTTTACTTTTACAATGTCTATTAGTATCTTTTATGTTAAAAGAAACTAAAAGTTTATATACGAGGTGTGGTTTTGACGATAATCTATAATAACATTTATTTATCTCTACAAATAAATAAAATTGGAGTATCTACTTGTATCGTGAAAATAAAATTCTTGTTTAAGATCTTTATTTCTCTCTTACTATTTTTTTAAATCGACAAATATCTAAACTACTCTCCTTTTTCTACCTAGAGTTATAGTCTACTTAGGATTGCTTACATTGCAGAGAATGGGAGCTGTGGGGGTGATTTAAGATGACTGACTACAGACTGAAGTCATCTCTGGAAACCCACAAACTCTACAATCTCACGACTAATATCATACAATTACATTAATCGGGATCCGCAGTTTTACTTGCCTTCCGAAACGCGGACGGAAAAGATCGGATATTTGAAAACTAGTTAACGCTTAACAAATTAGAACGTCAAAACAAGATGTAGTGTTCAGGCGCTGGTCTGAGTAGTAAAAATCTAAAAACCATCTAAAATTAGGTGGAAAATTAACGTGATGATATATAGCCTATAGCCTTCCTTGTTAAATGGGCTATTTAGCACTGAAAGGATTTTTAAAATCAGACCAGTAGTTCCTGCGATTAGCGCGTCCAAGCAAACAAACAAACTCTTCAGCTTTATATATTAGTATAGATAAAGGCTATTCGTATTTTTCATTTGTGTATTTCAGTTCATCCTTTCTATACTCGATTCAATTTACCTTGAGACAAAAGGTATACAAACAATATGTCGACATATGTTTCCAAATTTTAATCAAAACCTTTAATTCATTCGCGGATTAAAGCAAAGTAGTTTAGTTTCTCATGCACCTTTAATTTAGTTAAAGGTACGCTTATAGAATATAGCTAATTGGTATGGTAATAGAATATTTTATTTCTATCTACATATTTATTATTATATAACTATACTAGTAATATTCAGTTCTATATATTAATTTTTTAATCAAAATGATTTTCGTCATAAAAAGGTTCGGATACACTGGTATGTTTGTTAACCTTTTGTCTCAAGACGAATTGAATAGGGTATGCGTAGAGCCATCGAACGTTCAATAAAGTAAGTGTTGACCAAATGTTATGATCGGGCTCTCGAATAAATTGAATTATAAATATTCATTGAATGTTAGATTATTTTTATAGTTTTCTACAAGATCTGTTCGTGTCGCGGTGTCTATTCCGACATTTAACACCCTATCGTTAAACCGTAGGTGTTGAAAACTTATTTACATACGTGAATAAACATTTTGACTTATATTACCAACATATAACATATCCAATTACTTGTTGAACAAAATTGATAATGTTATGAAATTAGTTGTTGCGTCAATAGTCGTCCTTTAATGGTCCTACACGAAAAAGCTTTGATCAGTGCTGTAAAACGCTTTCACTGGAATATTGAATACAAAAGGCAGTATCTCAGACTTTTCCGAATCAGTGGTAGCTTTTAAAAATATTTGACGATTCAGAAGGAATTTGTAAAAGTCTATTGGAATAAAACATCTTTTGATTTGAGTATTGCTCTAAACGGCACACATACTGTGGAATCAGTTATTAGCTTCGATATTTCCGAACCGATACGTCTTAGGGACCTTCAAGAAAAGAGCATGCTCATTCCTCAAAGGCCAGCAACGCATCTATGAACCTCTGCTGCTGTAGTTGTCCATGGGCGTCGGTAGTCACTTATCTGAATGCCGCCTGCTCATTGGCCAAGTAAAAGTGGATTCCGACGTTTGAAGGCAGTCTTTAAGAACATTAATAACTTTTATTTCAAGCTCTTTTTTATCAACTCTTTATTCTTCAAAGTTGTAAACGTATACATGCTTTCCGCAAATGGAAATTTTTGTTGTAATAGAATACAAAATCACAGAAAACACACCAATTTATTTATGCAATAAAATAAATTGAAACGTTATTTCATAATATTGATAAAATTAGTAGTGATAATTGTTTTATTAGAACACAAAAAGGTACAAAATAATAAAATAAAAAGATATTAATAAATTTAAATTTATGAAAGAAGTGTTGCAGTATTTGTAAATCTACTTTATCTCAAATTATTATGACAACCTTCTTCGAGATAAATCGAACTTACTGGCCTGGTCGAGCAGCGGCCGGCAATAGTTGTATGAAAATCCATATCTTTCCATTTTAGCGGCCAAATAAATTACTATGTAAAATCATATTTATCGTGTAATTTAAAAATGGAACGATCTTCTAGTCCGCAACATGGCGACCAAAAAGGTAACTTTCAGAGGTTTAATTTAAATTTCGAACTGGCTCGCACATGGAAAGCTGTTTAGTGAAAAAAATATACTTTGGTGCGTAAAAAACTGTTGTTATTAGTTGTTCGTCAACTTCGTCAATGGTTTTAAATATTTTTCAAATAAAAGTTCTGAATTGTACTACTTAGTTTAATTTCCGCACATTATTTGAAAAAAGGACTACACAAGCCTTGGCTGCAACTAGGCATTGATGGAATAACGTATATGTGCCTCGGCCCACATTCACACGTTCGTCCATCAATACCTCCTTTGCCGGCCGCAGCAGTAATATACTATTATTTTACCAACAGTTTTAGCAAGGGTAAAAATACTCATGACTCTGGACAACTATCGCAAATACTACTGAATGCTTGAGTTTCTTAAGCTCTTAATTGTGCTAGAGGGCGCCTGTAGTCTTACTTGTTCTAGAAAAGAAAGATTGAGTATTTTATCGTTATATACTCACGGCTCTAGACAGTTGGCGAAAATGCTTTGGGTCCGTGTCCACGATGATGTGCTTAATGTCTTGAGCTTTTAGTTGTGCGAGGGCGCGTCTGTAGTCCCGATTTTCACACCTCACAGCATACATGTCTCGTCCATCTCTTGCCAGCCTCACTATGTTCAGTTCACCTGAACAACATATTTATCACTATTATTATTCAGAGTCTATTTCCCCCACTACAGGATATTCATGACTTGTCATTTTCCGGTCACGCTGAACTAATATTTTGTGTAAGCCCTTCGACCCTTGTTGCCCCTATCTGTACAACCTATAAACAAACTGTTTTACTGTTTTCTTATATAGCGTCTTGAAGGCTTTTCGCTTAAACTGCCGGGTGTTTCCGATCAGATATTTTTGCTGAGGGTGACGGTATTTCCTTTTCGTAGTCTGGAATTCTAGCGGTATTTTGTTTGTCGTGTCGATTCTTAAGTGGCCGTGTGTGGGCGTGCATGGGCGTGAACCTACATGTGTGTTGGTTAATCGGTGTTGGTTTCAGATCGATATCAAATTTGGGTGATATGATAATGGTCTGTTAACTTAACGAAGTGCGTAATCATGTGAAAGCGTTTATAGGTTAATGGAGTCGTTTTTAGGGTTCCGTAGTACTACAAGGAATCCTTATAATTTCGCTCTGTCCGCACGTCCGTCCGTCTGACTGTCTGCCCCCCCTCTAGCATTTCCAAATCATTAGACGTAGAGACTTGAAAATTTCTTTATTGATAGAACATGCTATAAGCTCATTAGGAAAATTATTTTGAACGAACAACTTATGAATTTATTTAACAAATACGTTTATGGCGTATAAGATACGGAACCTTTTTCTATAAGCGAGTCTTCACATCCTTTTGGCTATTTTTTACAGAAGTTTTTTAAGTTTATATTTAACTAGTTGTTACCCGCCACATAGTCCGCGTAAAATAAGGTGAAAAAATTTAGCGTGGTAATATATAGCCTATAGTCTTCCTCGATAAATGGGCTGTCTAATACTAAAATAAATTTTCAAATCGCACCAGTAGTTCCTGAAATCAGCGTGTTCAAGCAAACAAACAAAAAAACAAAGTCTTCAGCTTTATATATTAGTATATATTAGGTAGACTTTTAATAAAACAGTAATTGAAGTATTTAAATATATTATGTACATAAAAATATATTTATTATTAATTAATTATTATAAAACGACTTTTAAACTCACGCGTTTATTATATCGGGATTGTCCGAATAGTTTCGAACCCGTCCGGTGTCCTTCCTCATGAGCTCGCTACGAAGTGGTGCTGCGGCGGGAACTACATTTATTAGTTAGAATTTAAATTATATAAGAAATTATATTGACTTCTCTTCAGTAAAGGGCGAATTGTAATTTTATTTATTTTTATTTTTAAGAGAAACATACAGTACATGTTATTCCTAAACTTAATGCTAATATATTAAAAATTTTAGATATTTAATATTTATAATTTTATTAATATTTTCTTTAAATGTAAGGCAGAGCCGTCACAAACTCACAAAGAATTCTTTAGTTTTACTTTATAGTTCACATAAAATTTGTTGGATACTTCAGTATGCATTTTAAACAATAATTCATTTTTGTTATCTGTGTAGAATCTTTTGTGACCTTAATTTATATTAGCCTATGATATAAAGGTCAGATGGTCGACAATAATTAAAATAAGAGAACGGGGCATGCAGTGTTTAATCTATTATGTTAAGGTTTTGAGAGGAAATTCCAGAGGAGTTTAAAGGCTGAAAAAAAAATTGACCTTAAAAAAATATATCTCATTTATCGGTATTCGATGCCTTTTTGACAAACTGAATTTAACTCAGTTCACTTTTGAGTCTCTAATATTAGTTAGTTAACGATAAAACAGCAGAAACGAAAAATAAAAACATTATTCACAACAATTTTTTTCTTTATGTTACAAGGGCCAAACGAGCAGGCGGTTCACATAAGTGACTAGGGACGCCAATGGACATCTGCACCACCAGAAGGCTACCAGATACGTTATGAGCCTTTAATAACGAGATTAGGCTACCGGGAAGTCTCACAAACCACACGAAATGCGACAACATAACCGTCATTTGACCTGATAGCATTGCCGCCACTTCACGCCGATCTTATGTGAGAAAGAGGTACTGGTACCCAGACGCGCCAACCCAATTCGGCTGCAGACCAAAGGGACTGCAAGCGTGGCGCTACCTCTAATTAAATGTATACTAAAACTTTACTTTTAAAGTCCTCTTTAGTCTGAGATTTCTAGAAATACTTTTTGTCAGTCATATTCTTGTCAATATTTTTATTTCTTATTCAGCAAAGGTTGTAAGAACCTAAACCATACTCATCCGATATTCATCAATCACATAATCAAAGAAGACTTTAAATGAGGAAAATACTACTTGAACGATTATATATTCATTATTAATAGAACCGATCCTTGTACTTTTAGGGTACCACCAAGTACGTTTCCCAGATAAGCGTAAAAATAGTCGGTATAGTACTGTACCTTACGGATTTGATTCCAGTATTCATTAGTAGAAAGGACATCTAAAGCCGCACTAGTAGGATCATACCAGATTTGGATAGGCACGGGAGGGAACACTGGCAGTGAAGGTGAGTGTTAGTGATCACTATAAAGAGCGCGCTCCTAAACCTACACCTGGGTCACGGAGGAGGTCGGATATCAAATATAAACCAGTGCTAGAATGGGTCACCCATCTATCACCCGGTCGCAACCAGAGCAATTTAACTTAGCGATCGACTCAAATGCCGACCACTGATTAGGCCACGACCTCCTCAAACAAGTGCAATTAAAGATATCAAGGTCTTGTATATAGTGTGTATGTGTGTAATATGTATATTTGTACTTGATAATGTGTGTGAGCATTTCAAAGTAATATGTATGTGTGTGTTTGTATAAATAAGTCAAAAGTTTAGATAATTAATACAATTTATACATATAAACATATAAACCGAACCTGCCCTGCCCTACGTCAAAAAAAAACTTGGGATCAGTACATTATTAATAATTAACTTTAATAGCACAAAATTGTTCTGAAAAAATAATCATTGATAAAATAGAAAAACAATTTCCTATCAAAAATGGTTGTGGAAAACAAACTGAACAGTGTAATTTCCAGAAAAGACACTAAAAAGAAACATTACTTTGTCAGACTTATTGCAAAAGGAGGTAAATACTTTTCTATAGCGTTCATTCCTAATAGTTCGGATGAAAACATCAAACAAAGAGCGTATTGGAACAATAGAATTGTATTTACGATGGAGTTTCCCGCGTTAGCCAACAGATAACATAAAGCAATTCGGAAGAAATAGGCTTAAAGAGAAAGGTTTTTCTCTGAGCCTATTCATTCGTATCTATTATTTCGTAAAATCTTTGACGCGCTTTTTTGTAGCATACAAAGATAGCAATAAACCATATACGATCGTAAAACATATTATATTTGTATGAAAGATCAATTTGAAGCTTTGGAGCCGAAGTTAGTACGAGAATTTGTAATATTAAATAAAAAATGGCCAAAAGCGTTTCAAGACACGCTTAAATAGAAGGCTTTTGTAATTAAAAATTATGAAAGTAGCAATTTCTTTTACACCTGCACCATGATAAATACGAAATAGAACGTCTATGATATTAATATATAATGCACCGTCTAGAAACTAAATCATTACTTAAGAATCTGTTTTTTAGGTTACACATAGTAGTCAAGTACTAAAAATTCTACATCAATCACCCTAACGGAGCCGTAAGATGTTCTGGAGCCGAGTCAACCAGTTTTTAGGTAAGGGCTTGGAAACTTCGAGAAAAAGTCATATTATTATACGACCTTAGAATAGGAGGTAGGGTCCCAGTTCATCATGGTTTTTGCAGATAGTTTTGTTCTTTATGCTAATCATCATCACACTTAAAATAATAGTGGTATCACCACAATTAAAATAATTGTGGTAGAGCATAGGCTCTAAACATAATAGCAAGACATGGGAAGGGGCTACAAAAAATTATATACTTAAAACTTTCAAGAATTAGCGTGTCCCCAAAAGAGGAGTAATAACAGAAGACCTGCTGAATATAACAGTTATATATATTAGACAGAAATCCTTTGATCATACCTTCAGAAGCACAATTTGCACAGCGAAGACAATCCAGTGTTGATTTAATGCTATCGATTTCCTTTTGGTGTTCATACTTTAACGCTGAAATACGCTGTCTGTAATAAAATGGATCTTAACTATGTAAACAAAATCTTAAAATTAATCTATTTTGTCATATTGCTGGGTAAATGTATTTAAAAAAAAAAAACAAAAAAGTCTAAAATGTTTATAGTTGTTTGCTTTTACCTTAGATTTTTTATTTCTGTCCTGGCTAAGGTTATTTGATTTTGATAAAATTCTAAGTGGCCCGTCATTGTAAATTATTCAATTACACTTAGAACTTTACAACAAAAATATCTTTCATATAAACCATCAATGAGTAATATCAGCAAAATTGAATTTCGATTGTTATCATAAATCGTAAACAGTAGAGAGAGATCAAAATCTAATTATAATCTTCAATACATACAAAACGACGATCACAATCCATCACAAACTGTCAATAATAAAAAAAATTACAGTGCTGCCAATGTAAATTTTCTTAAGTCCCACAAAAAATATTTATAATGCAAAACACGATTACAACCACATTGGTATGAATACTTACGTTAAATGTCAATAGTTTTAAGTTTTTGGATGGATTCGCAGTAATTTTAATTAAATTAAAGTATATAACTTAAATGCAGCCGTTTTGCGTTATGTCTGTAAAAAGTAAAAACCAAAAAGAATAAACTGAAAAAAAAATTGATAAAATTTGTTTTAAAATATTTATCCTTATGTAATTGATTTGCAAACCAGGTTGTCTGGTAAAGATCGCTTCTCAGCTGTAAGACTGTATGATTATATTACTCTTCACTATACATCTACTGTATAATACCTGTTTTGTGTGTAACAAAATTTCTTCAATCAATCACTTATTTATGACCGTATTTATGGTTTTCATAAATACGGTCATAAATAACATATTATTTTACTAAGTATTCAGGAATATTTATTTCGACATATTAAAGAACTGAAATTCTGTCTTAACTGAATTCCCCTAAGATTAAATTATTGTGTTGCTATCAAATAATCACCTTTTTTCATTAGTTTTATTACTTAAATTATTAATTTTCCATATTACTACTGTCAAATAACTAAAGTTTTTGACAATTATTTCATTTATTCTATCAACTAGCTCTCGAAGACAAATAATTATTCTCACTATTTTAGGGAATTCTTCATAAATTGGCAATCATATCTTAGTAAAATCAAGATTAGTGATGTCCGTAACGTAAATTTACCGATTCTTAACACTATGGAAGAAGAGAGTATAAATATACATAGCTTGCATAAGTATACTTTAAGGGAAGAAGTAGACAAAAGCAGAATAAATGAGGAAGCGACGTAGTATTATAAAATGGCATTAAGGTCATGCTAATTTAAAATAGGGATATAATATTAGCTAACGTATAAAAGTTAGAGATTAGAAAGGTTGATACCTCCATCATCTTTTTATCATCAAACCAGCACTCAACGTTCGGGTTTCCACCTTACATTTGCATTTTTGACATGCTGCAATGCCGTAAGAAGCATTTCGATGCTTCTTTCTTTATCCGAACAGCTAATGCGCAATATGCTCATCTGGCATCTGTGTTCCCAAACCACTAAAACATGAATATCTTTAAAGAAAAAGTGAATGAGTTCATTCTAGACAAGAGCGTTCCACCGTAGACCGCATCTACACTTTACACCAAGCGTGATTGTGGTCAAGCGCATGCCAATCTCAAATAAAAAAAAACCTTTCAGGAAATTATTTCTTTAGCTGAAAATTCTCGGTTCTTTTGATATATTTTTATGGCTCCCTAACTTTTCGTTTAACATTTACTTTAATATTATAATATAACAAATGCTAAGAATTGATCTCTGAAGCTATTAAAAGTAAAATTGAACGAATTTAAATTTTTCACTGTCAATATCCTAATTCCATCATTATTTTTATAGAACATAAATATCGATTTTTCGGAAAATGTAAGCAACATTTCAATCCCTAATGCGTTTTTCCCGTCGCCGCACACGTGCTGAGATTTGTAATATTTTTTTATAAATAATCTATTTTGCACGCGCTGTGCTTCTTCTTGAACTTTCTTCTAATAAGAAATTAATTTTACAAGATCCTAAAGGGAACATCGCAATATTAAAGTGAGTTGATTTTACATTATTTTGACGTTCAGGGTGGGGCAAAATGACTGTAAGGGGAAAGACCGCCACGTGTCCTATTTTTTATAATTTAGCTATTAAAACTATTCTGCGAATTGATTGTACTGTTCCAGCCTTGTATTTTTGTATACACAATTAATTCGGTATTTATGACCTTCGAAAATCATAGAAACCCTAAACATCACCACGGTTACTTGCAATCGATTTATTTTTGGGCGCCTGTTTTCTTTAGCGGCATGACATCATTTTTAAGGTTGTATTTAATTTCATTCTTAAATACTATAGTGTGATTTTAGCATGTTTAAATTATATCAAGAAGTATTGTTAATACCTATGCGCGACTTCTAATAATATTTTTACATGCTACATTCTTCTAGCGCTCGAAGGAATCGCAATGATTACAAAGTTTATTATGTTATTGAATGAAATTTGATATAATTAATGCATATTTTTAAAAAAAATTCTTAATAAGTGTTGTACTTACCCTCTAAAAATAAATAATCGTCAAAAACAAAACTTGCAAGTATAGTTTAAATGTATGTATCCAATTAAATACGACCGCACTATTGTGCGGCCTTAAAGGAGGGGAAGAAAAAAATTAATATTTTTTTTGTTTTTATTTAGTTAACAATCAGCGTCCATGGCAATGGTATCAGAAGCTAAGGTGAACGGAAGCGGGGCAGAGGCGCCTGCTGAAATTTTGCCTGCATTAGCTGAAAAGCCCGCGGGCCTGCCTCCCGGCAAGTATGCTCTTGTGGGCTGGGATATGGATACGACAGGTCGCAGACTCATTGATGAAGTAAGTAAGTCCGATGAGACTAATCTTTTTTTTTCTATTACAAGGGGCAAATGGGTAGGCGGTTCAACAAGTGCCCTCTTACAAACTGAGCCAAATGCTGTCACATCAAGAGATTGTTGTGGCAAACATTCCATCACTTGATGTTACAGCATTGTTGCCACTTCACATCTATCTTATGTGAGAGAGGTACTGGTACCTGGACGGACCAAACCAATTTGGCTCCAAAAGGGACTGCAAGTGTGGCACTACTTCTAATTACCTCTATTATTTACAAAAATACTAGTGAACCTGGCAGATGTTGTCTTCCCAGAATTTTTGTTTCTTTGCTGTTAAAGAATTAAACAATCTATTTTGTGCCTTTTTTGAAGTATTCTGAAGTAGTGACCAAATTTCGATTTTTTTTGTATTTAATCAATTTTTTTAAGTTTTTCCTGTCTGTCTTTGCTGTTAAATCTTTCCTGAAACAAAGCAAATCTGAAAAAAAAAATACAATTCAAATCAGTGTAGCCATTTTCAAGTTTAAGCAAGACTAACGAATAACAATTGATTTTTATGTATGTTGGTCTGTTACAAGACTTGTTCTGCAGCACTAAAACTTTTTTAATGTAGAGAAAAATACATGAAAATCAAATAACAGAAACAATCATGTGAATAATTTTGTTGTTCCTAGCATTTAAATGCAATTTACTTGCATTGAGCCTCTAATGACAAATATTATATCAAAATTAATCGTTTAAAAGGAAGTATTTATAATTACTACAGATCGACGACTGGTTCCAAATTCATCCACAAACGTTTTTTCATACAACGACATATAATGTTCTATTCCCAGAAAATTTAAATTTGTCAATTAATATAACATTCAGTTGTCACCATTATGCTCTGACATTAACCAATACATATATGTGCAAATGGTCTAGCATTGGTGTGTGTGTGGTTTTATTTTAAAAATTTTATATATTAATATTGCATATTATATAAAAATATTAACATTAGCACACCTTCTTCTATATGAACTACAATTGTGCCAAATTTCATGCTTCTCTGTCTGCGCAATTTTCGTAAAATAGTAGCTAGAGTTTTTGCTTTGTATACTAATATATAAACGTTGTTTGACATTCTTGTATAACAAACACTTATGTTTGCATTTAGTAACAAGATAAACCTAATTATAGTTTTGTAGTGGACATCATAAGTGTTTGATTGAAAATTGTATTTATTACAATACATATCTTACATATAAAATTCACGTGTCACAATGTTACCGTACCTCCTCCGAAAAGGCTAGACTGATTTTTATGAAATTTTATACGCATATTCAATAGGTCTGTGAATCGGCTGCTAGCTATTTTTTATACTCCTAAATGATAAGGGTGGCTTATTCGGACGGAGTCGCGGTGAGCAGCTAGTAATATATATAAAATTAGTGGACCTAGCAGACGTTATCTTGGCCAAATTTTAGCTAGTCTGCTATAAGCCAATAAAACAGTCTCCTTTATTTTTTTTCCACAAAACATGACACTCGATGTTTTATTCGATAATAATTTTTCAGAGCATGTACATATTTCAGTCAGAGTGTCTAGTACGGACTTTATTTATTTCAATTATTATGATGCATTGAAGAAATCTGCTTTTTTTAAATATCTCTTCTTCGCTTTTGCTTTCTTTTAAACCTTCCTTGGAATAAATAGAATGAATAAAAACAAACAGAAATTATATCAGTCTAGACATTACATATTAACAAACAACAACTAATTTCTATTACATAGATAAAGTATTAAAAAATGTCTGACGAACTGGTCTAAAGAGGCCCAAGACAGTGATGAATGCAAGAGATAGATGGGAAAAGCCTTTGCTCAGCAGTGGGACACAGAAGGCTGATAATAATATAGTAATAATAATACAGTATATTTATTCTTCAAAGGCCAGTAACGCATCTACAAACCCCTGGTGTTACACTAGTCCATGGGTGTCTGTAATCACTCCACTGAACTGCCTGCCGGTTTGCCCCTTGTATATCTTCCTAGCGTTATCCCGGTCTAGTACAAGGGTCCGTTTAGATTGGGCTGTGGGGCCAGTTAAGATGGCCAACTGCCGAACTTAAAGAATTGCGTTACGTAATACTTGAACGTCCCCCTATTCTATTAAAGTTCTGTATAAAAAGGTAGGAACACCTAAAAATTAATAGAATATTTTGCATTTAGTTAAAACACGTCCGTCTATAAAAAATAACAAACTTTACGTATAAGGAAAGTCTGGAATCAATTTCATAAAAGACATAAACGTGTATTTATTAATTATTATTATTTGTGTTATATGTTTGTATTCCTTAGTACTATAATTACACTCCGTAATTAAAAAAATAACATTATGTTTATCATATTAGCAGATCAAATACAGCGTAATATTAAAAAATATCATATAGCATTTACTTAAAGTGTTGACAACGAATGCAAAGAATAATAAACATTCTCAAGCGTAACCAAACGTTTCGTAACGTTTCAATGCTTCTCACTTATATTGTGCCTAAGGATAAAATTAACACCAAGTATATTTTTTAGTAATGTTCAACAATTTATTATTCATTCAAGGTGACATAAGGTAACAAGATATGAGAACAAACTAGTCGGCAAAGTATCGTATTTTTTGGCTTTATCTATATTGATATATATATAGCTGAACAGTTTGTATGCTTGAACGTGCTAGTCTCAGGAACTACTGGTCCGATTTGAAAAATTATTTCAGTGTTAGATAGCCCATTTATCGAGGAAGGCTATAGGCTATATATCATCATCCTAAAAATTTTACTCGGATGAAGTCGCGAGTAACAACTTGTATACTATATACAGTGTTCCATACTAATACAGTTTTACATTAATCGGCATGCAGTTTGCGGCTCACATAAAAAAATTGAATAAGCATTTCGGTACTGACTTTTATTTTATTTATTTATTTCCTTTTATTAATTTATTGCTTTTTATTACTAAAATATTAAATTTATACTGATATGTAACTGTACTGTATGCTAAGACTTTTAAATTTCAAATATACCTAATACAAAATTCTTTTTTAGTATTACTGTAAATCATTTTATATATTCATAATATAATTATCTTATACATAATATTTTTGGAGTGTGAACAGAATATTATTATATTAAAGTTTTTAAGGGTTCAATCACGAAGGCATTATTTTTTTTTTTAACAGGAAGATGACATAAAGATCTAAATTAGTAATTCATAATGTTATATTAAAGTTTTTAAATAATTGTTCATAAATCAAGGGTGGATTTTTTTCTCTTGTGAAACTAGGAATTAGAGTTTTATCCATTGAAAAGATTTTTATATAACAAGAGGCAACAGATAGGAGGTTCACTAAAGTGACTATCGACGCCCATGGACAACTACAACTCTAGAGGTCTCCCGGATGCTTCTCCGGCCTTCGAGGAATGAGCATGTTGTTTTCTTGATGGTCCCTAAGTCGTATCTGTTCGGAAACGCTGGTAACGAATACCACAAAGGAATTGTGCAAGACAAAAAGCTTCTTAAGAATCGGACTTTAGGACATCAAGGTAAAATTTGGTGGAATGAGCATCGCTCGTCTAATGTAAATCAGCCGTAAGAAACCTTCAAATATATAGCCGACTAAGAAATTGTTTTGCCACGATAAGGTCGAATGTCGCTTGCATGTCAATTGGTTAAAAGGCTCATCTTTGTCTATTATGCATTACGTTAATTGCTAACAATAACCTTTACCAAAATTTTCTTTAAATAGGAACTTTCATTCAAAATGGAAAAGCACTTTCTTGGTCGACTATACAACAAAATTGAGCAGATTTGGACTCGGTCGCGGACCTTCCACGAAACGACAAAACACAGCTGCTATTCTGATATAACAAACTCGCGCGCCGGTTTGACGAACTTTTAATTTCCCTTAAAAAAAAAACAACCATCAAAGTCAGCTTTCTATGAAAAGTGGATTCATACGAATTGTGTACAGAGACGCTCGTGTGGTTCTGGGAAAGTTTTGATTAGTTGCCTACTCATTTCTGACTCACGCCAGGGTGACCACGAAACAAGTACGAAAAACCTTAACCTACATCTGACTAACCAATAAAATATTTTATACATTGCCAGGCTTGCGGGTGTGGTTATTTGTGACATTATTTCGATGTTTCCTTTATAAAATAAGGATCAAACGAGCAAGCAGTTCACTTAATTAAAAGTTATCAAAGTGAGTTTTGTATGAAAAGCTTTGATTAGTTACTTACTCATTTCTGACTTACACTAAGGTGACCATGAAACGAGTGTGGAAAACCTTAACCTAGATACAACAGACGTACAATAGATGACTAACGAATACAATATTTCCTTTAATGCGTTTCGTGTCGAGTTTATATATTACTTATTTGTTCTAATGTGACTTGGATATTTTTATTTTATTTTAAACTCTTAATTTTGTTGCTTACCACTGCGTAGTAGCTGCAATAACATTTTAAATGTATCTTAGATCTAGGTGTTTCTTTGCAAAAAAAATTTCATCGATCTTTGGAGGACATACCGTTGTCGTAGTTGCACCAATTTTCCCTCTTATTCATTCGCGGATTCAATCAAAGTAGTTTAGTATTTCTTGCTTACCAAAAAACAAATTCACAGAGTCATAAAATTTGTATTAGAATAGTGCCAACCCTACAACTCGCCGAGCGGCCACCGTGAAAGGCTAGGTGTATGGAGGCCGGTCATGTTCCAACATAATAATATTTTGGATCATCCCCCACGGGGCTCCCTGGACATGTTTGAGACTCACCATAAAAGTAAATTATGCTGACAAAATATCTAGCCGAGGTTTGGAGAAGGGTTTATCTTTTGATAATGTTAGTGTGGTATTTACACTTTTTATCTATACTAGCTTCAACCGGCGACTTCTTCCGCGCTGTTTTCTTCAACTTTTATATACAAACTTTCAACTTCTATTTCATTCCTTTCCAATTGTTTCGCGTATTCGCGAAATTCATCAAAATTGATTCAGCGGTTTAGGCGTAAAAACGTCACAGATAGAGCTACTTTCAAAGGAAGGCAACACTGGTAATGAGGCCTTCGTGTAGAATTTAAAGGGCATTCTTAAGCCTACATCTGAGTCGCAAGTCCCAGTTAATTCTATACATTCTTCGTCTTCAACGTGATGGTTCCCATGATAATTGAGAACCGTCACAGGTGAGCGAAAATTTGTAGTTTAATCGTATAAAATTTTAAAGAGAATATTTTAAAATCGGGTTCAAAGCGTGAACGTAAATTTATTAAGTAAGCATAAAATATATAAAACATGTGTCTACTCTATAGTTTCCATATTCAGTAGACAAGCTCAAAACAAATAACCCTTACAAGGAAAAAATATATGATGATGTACGTATTTCTTTGAAAATTGTGGCGAAAAATTTGCAAGTACTGATTTAGTAAATTAAATCATGTGTACTACACAAATACAATTAATAATTAAAACTGGTAGATTGCAACAAATTAAATCAAAAATCATGTCTTCTCTGTATTCCGACTCGTAGTAAAAATGTGTTTAAGTTGATCATTCACAATAAACAATGAAGCAATAGAAAATAAATTGTAACCTAGTAGAGTAGTAACGGACAGAGTAGAGTGCCATTGTAAGTTAGCATGAGTGATATGCGTAACCTAATTGCTATCAAAAAACTCACCTTTTATTTTTTTAAAGTTTACTCTTTAAAAATTGATTTTAGTATGTCTACGCTCGGAGTGTGAAATATTACGGAGAAACCAAACATTACGCGTTGACGGTAATGGTTTAAGTAACCTGTAATATAGGAAATAGGGCATTGAATTATTAAAAAGTTTGGTTATTGCTAAAATAAAGATAGGGGCTATTACACAATATATCTTTTATAATTTAATCGCGATACTATTATCTGGCGCATCTTTTTCTCATGCCGGAGCCAGACATAGCTCAAAGTGTTTGTACATTTTTGTCCTTGAAGTCCACAAAGTTCTAAGTGTTGATACACAAAGTCCCCGGTCACACTACATTTGAATGATAATTCAAATGAAGCGATGTCTGGCTCCAGCATTATAACTTTAAAATTTTACTTCGACACCTGTAAAGAGGTTTCACTTCATTAATTTATGAAGTAACGTATACGAGGATTCATTATCGTGAGGTCCTTTGGAAGACAAAGACAAAATACTTTTAGTTAGATGAGTGAACTAATTCTCTACGACTTTCTAACTCAAAGCGTTCTGTCTCTCTTCCACATAATACCGCCGTATTTTTCATCAGTTTTTTTATAAGTGTTTTGAAATTGTACACTGAGGGGAAATATCTTAAAGTAAGTCCCGTTTTAATTTTTAAGCTTTTCCTTATACGCTTAGAGCAGTATTTATGAACAGAATTCTTTGAGCATGCATCTGTTGACTTGATATGCATTTTTTGTACAATAAAGGGAATTAAATTACCGCTCTAAGATTGCATTAGTTTTTGTTTATTTGGAGATTTTCTTGAAATCGCGTCAGATGTGTTCCCTTTAGTGTACAATTGTATTATTTTGCTTTGTCTTTCGTTTACTAATTCATATTCAAATTCCATTTTTTTATTTATTCAAATTTCTATCACTATCTTTATAGGTTAAACAGCGCGACCTACATGTTAAATAAAATACAATTATACTAAAAATAAAAATGGCCAAGAGCGTGTCAAGACACGCTGATATAGAAGGGTTCCGTATCTGATACGCTATAAACGTATTTGTTAAATAACTCCAAAAGCTGTTGTCCGATTTGGTTCAGAATAATTTTTCTAATGAGTTTTTAGCATGTTCTATCAACATGGATAATTTCAAGTCTCTACGTCTAATAGTTTGGAAATGCTAGGGGGGGACCATCTTACGGACAGACAGACAGACGGACGGACGGACAGACGGACAGAGCTAAATTATAAGGGTTCCTTGTAGTACTACGGAACCCTAAAAACAAGCCTTACATAGACATTGTACTGAAAACTTAAGCTTTAAGTTATTTTTATCATGGGCAACACGTGTCCCGCGAACCGCATGTGCAATTAGTGTCTAATTTTTTATATTAATACGTGAACCGAAAACTTCAGGTACCATTTTAAGAAAATAGCGCGGACAGTTGAGTATGTTTGGCACAACTGTAGTTCATAAAGAGGAAGGTGTGCGAATGCTAATATTTTTTTAATATACAATATTGATATATTAAATTATTGTAATAAAACCACACGCACACCAATGTCAAAAAATTTACACCATTTACACAAAAACGTATTGGTTGATGGCAAAGCGTAATTGTGACAACCGTACGCTATATTCATTGACAAATTTTATTTTTCTGTGAATTGTAGAATGTATGTCGTTATAGGCAAAAAGGTTTGTGGGTCAATGTCGACCAGCAGGCGTTCTGTAGTGTTATTTAACAGCAAAGTTTTTACCTTATCTATGATTAAAGTCTCAAAGAACATAACAATAATTATTATTATTTTTTGAGAAACTTACATTAGGTACAATTGAGTTAAAGCCCTTATTCCTGTGCTAGTTAAAAAAAAAACTGTGATACAGGAAAAAGTGCATTCCACTAGATTAATATACAAAATATAAGTATGTAGTGAACAAATTATCAATAAACAATACAAACAGCAAGTAGTTTAGTAGTAAGAAACAACTTAAACAAACGAAAAATACTATCTCGTTTTAACAACTTCGTCAGTTTGCTAACTTATTCACTATGTTATTTAAACGTTTGAGACTGATGTAATGCAATAAATGTATAAAAAACATGAAATTAAACAAAAGTTACTGTCTACTTTACCTTATACATAATCTGTCTGTATATATGAAAATCAATCGTTGTTCCTTACTCTCGGTAAAACTTGAAAACGACATAAACATTTCATATTCTGTTTTCCTTTTATTGTACTTGTTTCTAGTAGGGGTTACAAGAAAAGAAAGAAAATATGTCATTTAGTGACATTAATCAAGGCCTACTGTTTTACATGCCTTCCGAAACACGGGGAGGCTAGATGTTTGAAAATAGTGCTAAAATTGTCACCAATCTATTACCGGAGGCCCAGCACGAACATTCTCGATAATTTTACTTACTTTTAGGTCCGAAACGAACTGCATGAGAAACTAAACTACTTTGCCTTATTCCGCGAATGAATACGAGGGAATATCGGTGTAATGCTGCAACCCGAAAGCTACACCGAATCCGCCACCAAAGCACAGCACTACACTGACTTTCCGATGTTTTTTCAAATCAGACGAGTAGTTCCTGAGATTAGCGCGTTCAAAAAAACCAACAAACAAACTCTTCAGCTTTATATACTGGTATAGATGTAGGTGTAAACCTGTGTGTAAATCATATGGCATTGGTGTGCGCGTTTTATGTAAAAAAATCTCTATATATACTATAAATGTACTAAATTTCAAGTTCGCGCAATTTACGATATAGAATACAAGAAATACAAAATCTCCTGTTTGTAAAAGACAGTAAAAAAGGACATAACAAACTTATTTCGGAGACAAACAAATGGAACAAAAGACCACAAGAGATATTAATAATCGCGGCAACTCCACAACCACGACAGCTTGTTGAAATCAAATTATAAAGGGAGGGGGGAGCGAGAGGGGGCGAGGGTGCTGATCGGATGATGGATGGAGACGGATGCTGGCTGCGGTGGGTTATTAACGCGACTTATGACGAATGTTGCCTCCTATATTGTCTGATTGGAGATGTATCGAATTTTGTATAGTTCATTTGTATGTTGTGCTGGCTGCGATCCTGACGTTGCGGGTTCGATGCCGAGTGCAATTGCTAATCTTTGATTGCCAAATCAATGATAGTTTAAAAATAAAAACGCAAAAAATGACACGGAATTTCGAAAACCGCGGGACGTACAAAGATGAAATTTTTGTAAAGAGGTAGTTTATAGTTAGTGGACATCCGGTAAGAAAGAAATTTTTTGATACTGGCCCTATCGAGTGGTTGCCCTATTAAGAAGGCCTAATAGTTCTTTTTATGCCGACAAAGTCGCGGGAAGCAGTTAGTGTAATATATATTTATATATTGGTGAGATATAGGGACGAGTGATAGAAATAAAGGGTTAGTTAAATATCAGTTCAGAATAAAAAAGTTTCATATTTGTTATTCCTAATACTCCTTTTATAAGCTTGACAGAAAAAAGACAGACTACTCGGTTCAAAGTCCAAAACTTGAATAAAATAGTAGTTCAGAAAGCATAATATAGTCTTTTTCTCCATCCCTTTCCCTTACTCTTTCTAATTAGAGGTAGCGCCACACTTGTAGCCGAATTGGGCCGGTGCGTCCTGGTACCAGTACCTCTTTCTCACATAACATCAGCGTGAAGTGGCGGCAATGCTGTCACGTCAAGTGATGGTGTTGTTGTCACGTTTCGTTCGGTTTGTGAGACTTCCCGGTGGCCTAAACTCGTCATTAAGGGCCAGCAGCGCATCTACTGGCCTTCTGCTAATTGCATCAACAAATCTTCAAAATATAATAATTGTTGGAGGTCCTTAATAATAAAATAAAATGAAAAAATAAAGCAAAAAAATAAATAAAAATTAATGTTGCTGAGCGAAAAACTCCACAACGGCTCGAACTCTTCGGTTAATTTTTTTCGTACGTTCAAGTACACGGAAACAGTACACGAAAAATTTTGATAAAGAGAAAAAATATAAAAATTGACTTTTCACAGAATAAAGTTCGTCCGGGCAGCTAGTTATGAATACTTAAGAATTAACGAGAATAGATGCTTGAAGAATATTTACAATATTTTTTTATTTATTATTCCAAATTTCCACCTTCGATTCTGATATCTTCCGATTTCGACACATTTTTCTACTCATCATTCCGGATCGAATAACTTGGACCAGAATATCGCACGTTTCCACAAGTGAATTATTTTTTACCATTTTCGACTTGGCGACCAGACGTCTTCTTCCTAGCGTTATGCGGAATGTATGGGAAATGCGACCTAAATGGCTATATCTGTAGATACTTAGAGTATTGTTTTATTACAGTTTCAAAAAAAGTCCCTCAGTATGTTGTATTTATTTCGCCTTTATAGCTCTTGGCGTTCCTGAGACAAAGCGTCTTGAAAGACACAGTAGGACAAAGAAGTGATCTTAAAAGGGTTCCTTTCATTCTTTTAAAAGTACAGAACCCTAAATATTAACATGATACATGTTTACAGTTTTTCTTTAAATCGTTTATTTATTCTCAGTTTTGAAAACTATCATGTATACGCACCTTAAGCGCATTCCGCAAATATAAAGGTCTAGACCATTTGAGAAGTATTTTCTTAAAACTATTTTATACCGTTAATGGAATTAAATGACTGTAGAAATAAATTTTTGGAGCAACTTTTTAAATTTACTGCTTATTAAAAATAGTTTTTTGTTAGCTTTAGACCCCTACCTCACCGAAACGCGATGGCGACGTCGCGTCGCCAGCTACGTAGCCATGGATACATGCGGTTGCCAATGGAGTAGCTAGTAGTAGTAGTGGCTACGCTTCTAATTTGGCGACGTCGCCAAACCGTCGCCAACTGAGTTACCTATCCTAAATTTAAATATGAATTGTTTGAATACGTAACCGGCGACGTCGCCATGGCGTCTCGATGAGGTAGGGCTCTTATTCACTTTTTAGGGGAATATTAAAACAGTTTTGGGGTTCGTTGGCTTAATATTAATTTGGTCTGAAAGGTTTGAGATGACAACCGATTCTCCTATACCAAATCTATCTTGGTCAAGTTAAATTATATGTTATGTATTAATACTACTAATGAACACAATTCCTTACATAATATTTTTAATATGCCGTAAAATTTTAAATTTACCAAGATCAACCTAAAAAGCACTTGTTGACTAGAGATTGTATGTAGTCTAGTCAACAAGTGCTTTTTGGGTGGAATTCTTTTCGCGTCCAAAAAATGTGGTTGAGGTATCATAAATTGTTAATTTTACAAATTAAAAAAAAAGATAATAAAAAGACAAATAAATCATTAAGAATAACTTTTTTAAATATTAGTATTTACTCGTTTTTCTATTAATGGATGCCACCTGAGAATGATTTTTTGAATTTTTTATCTTTTATTGTTTTAAATATTGTTATAAACAAAAGCGTTCTTTTAAAGATAATTTAAAAATTCTTTTTCTAAGCATTATCTTCGATGCAAATTATAATTTTTAAAATAATTATTTTTGTTGCTTTAAACCGGTTTCGTTAATTAACTACTTTTTTAATTGCCACCAACGTAAATTGTTAATAAAAATGTGAAGATTAACAATTTTTTTTCTCCCAACGAGAATTTACTTTGAAACCCTTGAAGAATAGCTTCATAAAAAGAAAAAAATCTGAGATTTGCAGTTTAACAAATATATTTTTTAATTAACTAATGCATAATATATTATAAATAATTATTGAAAAATCGCGATAAAAATTTTTGGCCGGCGGATTATTATTCGTTAATCTATTCTGTGAGTACCTAAATTATCAAAATATATTTTTTATATATAGCATGTTTAAACAATATTTCTTTTTTTAAGCGTTCGAAGAGGGCGTGTCTTACGTAAACCCGAGGGTCCGTTTTCGGACGTATTTTCAACCCTTGCCTGAAAATTATAAATATTGGTCCCGCAGTTCCATGAGATAAGACGTATTTTTAGGAAATTTCCTCTTCTTTTTTAATCTTTCATCAGATTTAAAATGTCTCAAATAGTTTTTGAAGTATAAGCAAAAAAACCAAATCCTTTTCTTGTTTCAGTTAATTTTTATATTTAGTTTATAATTTTTATATTTTTCCTGAGCGCATTTGCAATTCTTCAAAAACTATCTAGATGCGATTCCAAAACCAATGACATCGGCACCATATTGTAGGAGAGAGGAAAAAAGTTCCACCTAAAAAGCACCAGTAATGTGAAGCGAAGAAAGTGCTTTACGTCTTCTACTGTAAAAAGTTGTGAGAGCCATGTAATGCCAAGTCGGTTAATTTATTGAGTCCCTACTTAACTTAAAATAAGTTAGCATGACCAAAAGTAGCAAAAGTAAGATAAGGAATGGCCTGTATAAGTTACTGCTGTATAAGACTGGCCTGTATAGGTTATCAAACAGTAAACTTAAACGTGACACCAAGTCGAAGGTTTCCTGATTGCAGCAAAAAGCTCGCGCCAGCCGTGCGTGAAATTAAAGAAATGTTCGCGAAAAAGTATTAACAAATCAAGGTCCAAATTCACACTTCCATTAACATTAATAGAAAAAGCCGTTAGTTGGGCGTGAAATCGAACATTTCGTTTTTTTTTAATGACTCTTATTTCTTTTTTACGACAACCAGGGTTATTTTTTTTTATGTACATTCGTAATAGAGGCAAGCAAGTAGACAGTCAAATCGCTTCTGTGAACAACTTCTCTACCCGAAATGATCTATAAATAGATCATTTTTGGCAAATGCCACCACATGCAGCAGCCCACCTCTACCCCAATCTTAGACCTTATTATCCTTACGGTCTATTGGATGATGTAGACATGAGTCCGATATATCAAGACCTAATTAATAATCGCTATTGATGTGTATATATATCCCAGTTTCCCTTGGTCACATCATTACGTGTGTACGGCTGGATTGATTTCGCCAATTCTTTTTTTTGAGACGGTTCTTATGAAAGAAAAAAAATAACTAAAGACCGCGGAAAATTACAAAATTTCAATTAAATTAAAGATAAATTAATGATTACTTAGGGAACGGGAATAAGTAACCCAATATCCGAGCAGGACAGCGTCTGCCGAGTACACTAGTACGGAAATAATTGACGTTTGGTGCAGACATAATATTTATTGTTTGTGAATGAAGGTTTATTTGTTTAGATTTCAATTCTATTTTTAAGATTTAACGACATTGAACAATGTATTGCTTAAATTTATAATTTTGTAGTTTGCATTGTGCCATTCTATCTAATGTTAAGTAAATAAACGGTTTAGTTTAGATGGCATGCATATAACATTAATTTTATATAAGTAATAAACACCAATCTCATATTTAACTAATATTACATTGCACAGTTATATAATAAATTACCGTCATATTAAAAAAAATAATTAAACTCGTTTAATGTATTTAAGTCTAAACTTTCGCAACATATTATTCAAAACTACCCACCTTAAATGCATTAAACGAGTAGACTCACTCATCATCAGGTGTGCTTTCTGCTCGTTTGCCCCCTTCTACTATAAAAAAAAGATAGACATAGTCAGACAGAGGGACGGTCGGATAGAGTGAAATCATAAAGATTTCTTGTAGTACCACGGAACCCTAAAATTGCATAGGTAGATACGCACTGACGCACATTGCAAAAACTTTATTTATATGTACGTATATATTATCTATTCCAACGTCAGGTTTCTTTCGCCCCACTAACGGACATTTACTGGTCTGCTGGGACCCATTAAAGGTAATTGGTCTAAGTGATTTTTTTAAAACTCGCATAATTTTAATTCAATTGCATACACATTTGTATTAATGAGTTAGCAAATTAAATTATTATTGCTTTTAATTATTTTTTTAACTTTCCATTATATGGTAACACTAGGTTATATCGCGACTTTGTCTAGATACTGTAAGACTCTTCTCACTCGGAGCTCCAACGGTCGCAAGAATAGATTGAAATTTGCAAGAACCCGGTTCGATTCCCAACCACATTTAGTCGTTATGTTCAAGTATTTGCTTAGATATAAGAAATTTTGTGTTTTTAAAGTATAAAAAAATTTTTGCTTAGCTTTAATTTATACTAATATATAAAGCTAAAGAGTTTGTTTGTTTGCTTGAATGCGCTAAACTCAGAAACGAGTTGAAAAATTCATTCAGTGTTAGATAGCCCGTTTATCGGGAAAGGCTATAGACTATATCATCAGGCTAAAATTTAATCTAGTTTTTATACCTAATTAAAGGCGGACGAAGTCGCTGGCACAGCTTGTGTCAAATAATCGTGTCGAAATAAAAAGTTAAGCTTGTTGTAGGAGTGAGTGCAAAAAATACAAAAAAAACGCTTACTACAAAAGCATTCTCATTCCTCAAAAGCCGGCAACGCATCTATGAGCCCATCTATGGCATGGCAGTTATCCATGGGCGTTGGTAGTCACTCAGGTGAACCACCTAACCGTTTGCCCTTTATTACATAAAAAAGTGAAATACGAACGTTGAAACAGTCAAAAAAATCTAAAAGCCTCAAAATTTATACACCACAGACAACAATAATTCTGTCAAACAAAAACCATCGACAAAAAAACAACACTAAGTCTGTCCACATACACTTCGAAAATGAGGTCAAAAACTTAACTAATTTCATGACATTGCTGTCGTCTGAAATTTAAAACTGAACATCAACTAGAAAATTACAAACAATTGCCTCAATATACATATAACATTAATTACTACCTTTAAATTTAAATATTATTAAAATAATTAAAAATTAACACTAAAATTTATACCCATCTACCGTTATATCATTTTACTCCATCCCTTTCCTTTTCTGTCTATCTAATTAGAGGCAAGGCCATGCTTGCAGTCTTTTTGGTCTGCCGCGGAATTGTCCGGCACGTTCGGGTACCAGTTCCACTTTCTCACATAACATCGGCGCGAAGTGGCGGCATAGCTGTCGCGTTAAGTGATCCCTGATGATGAGTTCCCGGTGGCCTAAACCCCTCTTTAAAGGCCGGCAACGCATCTGCTAGCCTTCTGGTGGTGCAGATGTGCATGGGTGTCGGTTGTGGTATGTTAAGTGTGGTGTGTTGTGGTATGTTAAGTGATGAACCGCGTTTGCCCCTTGTGGACAAAAAAAACCTCATCCGCGTGGTTAGTACAGTTTTAATTCAGAACTGTTTACTCTTTGTATGGTAACGTATATAAAACAATGGACGTAATCAGAGAAAAAAAAGTATCTCGTTACATCTTTTAAAGCGAGTAGTTGAAATATGTTGTTTTGAATGATAAAATTACACAATCTATTAGCCAGCAACACAAGTAACTAGTAGAATCTTAAAGCTGTATAGATTAGGGCTGGATCACTTAAAATATTAGATCCAGAAACTGGTCCATCCACATCGCCCACGTACCGTACCCTCTATAAACGGTCACTTAGTCCATTCAACGATCCCACGGTCTCCGATCATTCACTTCCTATCTCGTTTTTTGAGTCTGATACTTTGATTGCCTTATCAAGCGATCGACCACGTAGCTGGTTGTCGTACCTCGTATATTTTGAATCGTTTAATATGATTATTTATTGTATGAATCTAATCATCTAATAAAAGATAAGGTGCCACGTTACGTTATGTTATTGATATCCCGTTGTTATTGGTATTGTAATGTTCATAAGGCTGTATCTATAATTTTTTAATCATATTTTTACGTTACGATGCTTTGAACTATCCAGAATGCCTTTATGGAAATTAAAAGTAGGTAATAAAAATAAGAATTCACGTAATTAAAATTAGAGATCGTCAGCTCGTCGAAATTCGGCCACATGCCTCTAGATTTGTTTACTCTATATACAAAATTTTAATTAATTGTACAACGACATTGTTAGGTATATTTGAAAATTAATATACATATCACGGTCGTCATGAGTGCAGTTTTTGTACCATTTTATAGTAAAATGTATACATGTGTGTGTATATCGTTTGGCATTGGTGTGCATGTGGTTTTGTTTTTATACATATTTATAATGTATATCTTATAAAAATATTAGCATTTGCAAACCCATATATATAAATTGTAAATGCCAAATTTTATACTCCTCCGTCCGCGCAATTTTCCTAAAATGGTACCGAAAGTTATCGCTTCACGTATTCATTTATTTAAATGCTTTGGTAACTATGTTTAAATCCATTTGTTGGTTTATCATACATACGTAATCAGGGAATATTTCAAGAAAGAGTAATAATAATTTTAGAAATGGAAAAAGCAACAGAATTTCCTCGGCTTAAATGTGTAAATTCTTACTTTACCTAAAGCTTTTGATAGAGAAGAAAAATAAATGGGATCACGCACTTTCTCCAAATTACCTTAAGTAGATTGCGAGTAAAAGAAGTCAGTTACATTTCGCAGATGTTATATCTATTTTTGGTATAAATATCTGAATAATAATTAACGTCACACTCAATGTTCAACAAAAAATATAAAGTATAACAGTCTCTCGCTCACTCACATATACACTCACACATCAGACGTAAATTAATACACACACAAAGTAAATAATTTATATTATATAGGACTATATGACGCACGGACGTCTGTTCCTAAGGTAGATAACTTAATAACTGTGTTACAGGTAACAGCCGCCTGTTATACACAAATATATATTTTTTGGAAATATATACATACATATAGATTATACATCCAGTCTCGTGGCGAGAATTGAACCCACGACCCTCGGAGCGGAAGGCAGGGTCCCACTGCACCAATGGGTCAGTCTGTTATTATTTTCTATTCTTGTTTTTTAGTAATTGTTTATATATTTTAAAAAAATAGTGCATTATATTTTTTTTTTTATCGAAAAGGGGGTCATATCTGTTATATAATATGAAGATATCTTTATTTTTTAATTCATTTATCACACACCGTGTTCTGTGACATGTTTTAAAAACTCTTTTAAAGCTTCGTGACCATGCATCGTTAATGTTTTAATTTAAAAAACTTGGCACCACTGAATTGCAGGCAAAACTGTTTGATAACTTAAACGACTTCAGGCGCGAAATAATAACATTTCCCTTTAAATTATTGCTATGCTCCGATCGCTGTCCCCAATTAAAACATTAGTTTTAAACGAAACACAAATTGAACTCTATCATTGTCCACATAGAGCTCCAAATGGAATTACGAATAGTGTCACCCCCTGCGATTATATGAAAATAAATAATATCCCTACAGAAAATAATAATTAAGGAAACCCCAAAATAACAATGTGAAATGCAACAGATAAAATCTAAGGTAAATATATCTTAATTAGCGGAAACATTGACGCTGTAGGAAAAATTGTGGAAATACCAATGTCTGGTATTAGTCATATGACGCTAACAATATAACTCATTCTCAAGAATTTATTGTAATAATTACAAAAATTCTTGCTTCAAGTGGTTCCTTTATCTCCAATTAGATGGAGATCTTAGAGACATAAGGAAGAAGGGAATGTTTGGTCATTACAATTTGACTTACTGATTAAATATAATTTTGTAATAGTTGTTTTATTAAGATATTTAAAAATAAGATATAAAAATAAGTATGGTTTAATTAATTGTTAGGAGAGCTTGAAGCGTCTGTCAAAAGTTACAGGCAATGGTAAGCGTCTGACACTTTTCATATTACTTTATTCTACGAAATATGTGTGTTTAAAAATCAGCCACTTAAAAATAACTTAAGCAGTTCTTATTTTTAGTCACCTTTCTCACTCGGTACCTGCCCACGGGTCAGTTATTGCTTTAAAAGTATTCAGTTGTTTATAATTACGTGACACATATCATAACCTAAAATTTCATCCATTAGAAAATAAGTTATGTCTTACGGCTCTGGTAGCTCGGACCATATTTGTATATACTTTGAAGTTTCATTGGGGCGACGACAGACCCATAATTTTTTTTATATGTATAGATTTGGCAACAAAACTTCGGACGGGAACGTCTGCCGGGTCCACTTGTACACATATGAAGATAAAATAATATATAGACTATATATGGATTGGAGATATATGTATAGATAGATTCTTAGAGATCCCAAATCCTTTAACCCGACGTGAAATATCTATGATGGCGTAGTACAATGCTCGTGAAGGGACAATAAAAGGGCACGCGAGGGGTGGAAGACGAGAGATGAATACAAGCCGCCTCATTAAGCACCAAACACGCGGCTGCGGCTGATGACGGCTTCCAACGCGACATTTCCATTCAAGATGTTTTTTAGCTAAGTGCTGTCTGGCTGCGATATCTGCTACTTAGGGCCTAGCACAAACATTCCTCGGGCTTACTTTTGTTAACTCTCGAAACCTAACGTCAAATCAAACATTCACGGTACCGTAAAACATATAAATAAACAACTTACTCGATAAAAATTGCTAGCCTGAATGCATTTCGCACGTATGGAATCGGGTTGCATGAACCTTCATTTGACGTTCGGTTACGAGAAGTGAAAGTAGCGGTTAGCGAGCGAGATTGAGAGAGGAGACCGCGACATGCAACTGAGACAGGAGGCCGCGACACTTACTAGTCATATGGTAATGTATGAACGACAGTTCGCGAGTGAGACGGAGATAGGAGACCAAGACACGAGTATTCATTATTGTCGCGGTCTAATGTCTCGGATTAATGTCTTGGTGTCCTGTCTCGGTTTCGCTCGCGAACCGCTACCTTTCCTTAAAATAGTGGGGACCGATTAATGTCACTTTATGATATTAGTTGTAAGGTTGTAGAGATTGCGGGGGTTCCGAGGATGATGATGCAGTTGGTCATCTTAACTCGCCTCACAGCTACATCCTCTGCAATATAAGTGGACCCTGTTACTTAACTGGGATAATGCTAGAAAGAAAAAGAATTTTACATCAAGACAGTAAATTTTATTGAAGAACAGGCAAAGTTATAGGCAAACACTATTCTAGTAATTAATAAATTTACTTTGTTAATGATAATATGAGTAACTACTGTTTGCCCATCAGTTTCTTATCATGATGTTATGTTTTATTTGTTTATGCAGTGCTAATGTTAATTATGTGGCAGTTCTTAATAAATCTCTTGCTGTTCTGATATAGGAAGCAATTCTAAGATGATAAACATTATTTAAACGTGTACATCATAAAATATCCAATCTTGTACTTTGTATTCAATGTCTGGTATGTACTTTCATATCTAACACTAGACTATAAATTGATTTCACCTATAATAGATTAGCCTATATACTCGTGTATAAAGGAAGTTAACCTTATAGCTTAAAATTATTAATGTATAAGTTTATGTAAATAATATTAAGCTATAAGTTTAACTTCCTTAATAGTGTAAAACCATTTCTATAGTTTAATGATTTAGTTAGAGTGTTAGAGTGTTTAGGCAGTTACCAACTAAAACATTTATGACATTTTTATGCGCTCTAAATCATGTGGACTGTTATTCTTAGATTTACAAATATATTTTTAATTATCAAGGAATTTTAATCAACCCCCTTGCATTCCATCACTAGACTAATGGATGTGGGAAAAAAGCTCAGGGGGGAAATGGGCTGGGCATGTGGCACGAATGGACCCGCAAAGGTAGGCCAATGTTGCGACTATATGGACTCCCACCAATGGCCGCCGAAGACCAGGCATGCCGAGGAAGAGATGGCGCGACGACTTGGGCGCCTATAGAAAGGAATGGATTGGTTTACCTTGGATAGAGGAGAATGGTCTAAGAGTGGGGAGGCCTTTGCCCAGCTGCGGGATATTACAGGCCAATTAAAGAAATGGAAAAATAATATTATTACATCATCATCACCACCATTGGCCCTTGCATCGTTTACAGATGATTATTTGTGTACTCAGTGTAAGCCGGCGCCGATGGCTGTGCAAACCAATCCTGGATAGACAGGATCGGCCACATATACTTTACATTACATTACATTACATTACATTGCATTGCATTGCATTGCATTGCATTGCATTGCATTGCATTGCATTGCATTGCATTGCATTGCATTGCAGTAACTTTAGCAATGGTTCGGCGAGGTCAAAGTATGCGTTGCCATTTTGTTCAAGCCCTACGCTATCTGCCATCACCACACCATCCACAGCACATCACCACACCACAGTAACTGCCCTGACAATCACCACTTGTGTCTCGTAACACGGTCTCCTATATCCTTAACTTTGGTCCGTCTTCGGAACTCCGTTTTACGCACTGTCTATTAAACTGATACCTAACAGCGTGTTCCATTACCCGTTGTGCAACCTTGACTTCATGGACAGATTCTTTGGTCAGCATTCATGTTTGTAACATAAGTCATTATGGGCAAGACATATTGAATGGATGGGGTTGCCCCAGGATAGAGAACTGTGGCGTAAGGGGGAAGAGGCCTAACCCAACAGTGGGTCAACATAGGTTTATAATGACAATCATGATTAACATAACCTCCTTTTTATTTTCTATAATGAGGTATACTTTTGTAAGTTACTTAAGTTTAAAGAAAACATATTCTTAAACTGCTTAAAAGTCGGAATAAATTACATCATCGTTCGCTCAATGTTAGTCTAATTCAGTTGAATTGGAATACATTACCCTTGAGCGTTCGCCAAGTTAGAACAATAGTGTGTTTTTAAAATAATTTTAAAGACTATTACCGGTCTCTTAGTAAACAGATGACGGCTGTCGTAGTTTATGACTGTATAAGTAAATATTAACAGTTATTATTTATATTAAACGTAAAAGTGTTAGGTAAATTATTCTTTATAAACTATCTAAACTTGATTATACTCGAAATAAATCGCTTTTGCACGAAAAATACAAGAGTCTTATGCTTTGAAAATTTTAGAACGAAAATTCACCCATCACGAAATATCGAAAACTTCGAGACGTAAAAAGATACAATTTGATAAGGAGGTACTTTTTATTTAGTAGACGTCCGCTATGAACAGATTTTCCGATAGGGACAGATTGAAGTCTAAGGTTTCTTGCAACTTTAATTGTACGTGGACAAACCCGCAGGAAACAGTCAGTACGTGTATTTATAAAAACATTCCAATTGTTAACACCTCATGTTTGTTTAGGCTCGGCCTACCTGCCGTGCGATTCTCTAAGCTATTCGACAATTATAACAACTTTGTGTTCATAAAATTAGAGGTATTGAAGGAGGTTTTAAATTAGGGGTAGCGCCATGCTTGTAGCCGAATTGGTCCGGCGCGTCCGGGTACCAGTACCTCTTTCTCACATGAGATCGGCGTGAGGCACTAATAAACAACCGAAACCTATTGCTTTGCTCACCATATACTTCGTCGGCCATTGATAACTGAAGTTCGTCCTTGGGTTTTGTATTATTTTTCTTTCTCGAATAATCCATTGATTAGCTGCATTTGGCCAAGCTGCTATGAGGGCAGGAAAAACTTCTAACGAAATAGTACCAGGACCATTCTTTATCGTGTTACAGTATATACTAGCTCCTTGCGTTAAAGCATTTGTAACTGTTTCTTGAGAGAATCCTAGACCGGAACCTAAATACAGTATGAAGTTATCCACAAAATCGTTCATGAACGTAATGGAGCTCAGATAGTGATGCATTTCAAATAGGTTTCTATTCAATGATACTTTTGATGCCGTATCTTCTTCTTCGTCATCACTCCAATCAACAGATCTCACGTTCACTGGTATCCAACTTTCATCGGGTAGAACTCCAGATGCTGTTGCATAATTTGACTGTAAACTAAGTTCTATTTTCTTAGGTGTTGTTGATTCTGTTATAGTCGCATATCCATAATCAGATTCTGTTTCACTAGATTCTGTTTGGCGACTGCTCGTTCCTGATCTGTATCCCGAAGTTTCTGTGTCTTCCGCTGCTGTTACATTCTCTAATGATATATGACGGACCTCACTAAATTTAGATTTGCTTGTGACATCTTTGGCATGATCACCAGTATATTTTAAAATAGATTTTTTTGGTTTCACGTCATAATCATCAACATCTTCTGTTTCTGCTATGTTTAAAGAAATATCTTCCTTGCTATTTGACGGTATTTCGATGTTAAGAATTTTTTTGTCACATTCTTCGTTATCTAATTCTTCAATCATTTCATTAAGCTTTTCATCTGAACCGGTTTTATCTACATTTTTGATATTTTGTTTATGTAATTCTGACAATCTTAACTTTAGTTTTTGTAAGACATCTTCTCCTTTGCTAGAGTAGGTCAGTTCATCAGATGCATTGGATTCTTTTTCAGAGTCAGTATATATACTATCATCACTGGCAATTTGTGGCAGGATATTAGTTTCATTCTCTTTTGGAAGAGTGCTTTCTAGTATTTCCAACTTTTTCAGCTTTACATAACCTATAAAAGAAACAACACATAAGTTTAAATTTATATATACTTGGGTTAATCAAAAAATTTATATCTTCTTCCTAGCGTTATTCCGGTTAAATACCAGGGTCCACTTAGATTGTACAGGATGTGTCTGTAGAGCGGGTTAAGAAATTGCACATGAGAATATTCTTTTGTGTATCATTTTATTCTATTGTTTTTACTTCAAAAAATACATACATTTTTTAATATGGGATTAGAGGTCGTTTCAATACCTATCCGGTGAATGATCTTTAATCTCACAATTAAAAAAAAATGTATTTTTTTTAAACAGAATGAAAATAAAAAAGAAACTAAAAAGAAATGCTCTCCTGTGAGATTTCTTGACACCTGAGTGTATATTTTACGTCCATCCATATGGATTTCCGCACACTAATGCCTGAAGCTATAAACTAATTAATTGTATACAAACTTTTTACATTTCGGATTACACGTTATCGTATAAATCTAACATTTTGATTAATACCTTTAGAGTTCTTATTAAAAGTTGCTGAATATCAGTTTTGGCTAACTGTAGTTAAATAAAGACTTTATTAAACGCTAGACTGTTATACAAGAGTATGAATTATACTCAAAACCAAAAGTATTTAAAAATCGTCTTAATTTTTATGCGTAAGATGGCTATTTGTTCACTAAATGGAATGATCGTTATTTAATGTCTGTATATTTGTTTATTAAATTGTTGTTTTTTTGTCGGCTTCCCGATACGCGAGTTCCTTTTCGTTAGAAGTTAGTAACTAGAAAATAAAATTGATCTATTTGTTATGGTTTCTTTGAAATAAGAAGGGAAATTTAAAAAAAAAACGCTATATATTCAAATATATATATAAAAAAACTTTTACGTGTCGATAAGACTTGTGTATAACCTAAAAATGGTGTATTTAAATATTTATATATCGCTTGCTTAATCGTAAACTGACCGATTAGGTTTTGGGTCAAAAGTGAGTTAACTAAACAGGCAGCGTCGTTTCAACGTTCTGTATCTGCCAATCTAAGAATTATTACGATATCTCCATCCAAAAGTGAGATGGAGCTACTATTGTAAAATAAATTTTTAGTTAATAAGACGAACAAAAACTAAAATATCATTAAAATAACATTTTAATAGTAATTAACACTTCATTAACTATGATTAAAATATATAATTTGTTACTATAATGCCGTTTGTGTCGAATTATAAGCAGAATAATTTGTATATGACGAAACGTTTTTTTTCTATTTTCCAAAAATCAGATTTTTGAGTTAAATCAGTTTATGACTAAGCATGCGATGTACAATTTAAATATATGCTCCACTTAAAAGTTTTTTACTATTTAATTAGAGACTTAAAAAAGTACGGTTTAATTTAACCGGCATTGCTGTCAAGTGTTATTGTTGTCGCGTTAAGTTCGGTGAGAGTTCCTGGTGGGCTAAATCCCTCTTTAAACGACGTCAACGCATCTGTGAGCCATGTTTGCCCCTTGTATCTATACAAATATATAAAATTAAATAGTTTGTTTGATTGCTTGAACGCGCTAATCTCAGGAACTACTGGTCCAATTTGATAAATACTTTAGTGTTAGATAGCCCATTTATCGAGAAAAGCTATAGACTATATATCATCAAGTTAAATTCAATCTATTATTTTATTTACTCAATTTTAAGCAGACCAAGTTGCTTGTACGGCTAGATAATAACAAATATATAAAAAAAATGCATGAATAATTTTCTATTCCAGTAAAGCTTTATTAAAAGCTACTGTTTTTGAATCGAGCTTTTTACCGACTTTACTACGTCCTATCGTTAAGCTATCGTGCCTTAATCGCTATGACATATTCAGTGACATTTAATTAACACTTGTTATATGTAATTCATTACACTCTTTGTCATTTCGTTCCCACATAATTATAATCGATTGTTCTAAGATGTTCACAGGCCGTACCTACTTTAACGAAGACATTAAAAACATGTATGTAATATATATTGACAGCATTTACGTAGAGTAGATTCCTATTGACAATACTACATTATTATGATATTCGTTGTATTATATACCAGCGGCTCACTCCGGCTTCACATTGGTGCCTACATTATCGAAGTTTTAAAGATTTTGTAAATAAAATGTGAAAATGTAGTGTTTGTTTGTTTGAACGCGCTAATCTCAGGAACTACTGGTCAGATTTGAAAAATTGTTTCAGTGTTATATAGCCTATTTATCGAGGAAGGCTATATAGGTATCATCACGCGAAAATTTAATCAATTTTTTTAACTAATTTTACCCGGATGAAGTTGCGGGCACAGCTAGTGACTATTTATACGCTACTTATAGCTAAAACACAAATTAAAATATTGTTTGTCTATCCGTCTGTCTGTTTGTTCCGGGCTATCTCCAAAACGGATAGACTTTGCTTGCCGATTTCAACGGGACTTTCACTAGTAGATGGCAGATTTTACAAGGAATAACATAAGCTACTTTGCTTTCAGCTAAATAATTAGTGTTCCAATTAATAAAAATCCCCTAAAATTTAACGAAATCACCGAAATCACTCGGATAAAGTCGCGGGGCACAGCTACTTTATTTATAAAACTACGTTGATTAGATTTGGCCTTATTATTTAAATAAGACGTTTATGTGCGAGCGAGGTGGAATATCGAAACAATAGCGCGCACAAGCATTTTGTACCCGCTGTGGAAGTCGATCAGTCTTTGCATAAAGTCGAGGTCCGTAAACAACATCAGCATAGTTAAGCTTAGATAGAACTAAACTTTCCACTAAACTGAGTTTTATTTTCTGGTCAACGTACCTACGAATTTTGTAAAGTACTTTAAGGCGGTAAAAGCAGTTTCGGACCATATTTCATAAGATGACCGGCCAGTGTCACGTTTTATGGAAAATACATATTATAAAAGATATTCGTTAATTGGCTAATAAGACAGGGGCCTTAATTAGGACTAGATGTCGTCTGTTGGGCTCGCTATTACATACATATATCTATATTGCACCCGTGCGAAGCCGGGTAGAGTCCCTAGTTTAATGATACTGTGGAAAGGCACACCTAGGTGGAAAGTTTCGGCGAGGAATGAAAGGTCGAAATAGGTCGAAATGCTCAACCACCGCGAATGAAGATCTTCGTGTCCGGGCTAGTTGGAGTTGCCCGGGGCGACAGTTGTTCGTATATATAGTAAACGTAAGTAGAAACTTCACTAGCGTGAGTTGGTTTGAATGGAGATTTTCAGCGTTTGTACTGCGGTCGTCGTCATCCGTACAGCGCCATCTAGTTTGCTTTGGTGTAACCTTTTCCACTCAACATCATTGCCATCTCGTTATGTTGCGGCAGCTACAATATAATGGAATTTTTATCAGATGAAAGAATGGGACAAACTTAGCGAAACTCCATGGAAGCGCAAATACACATTCCTGCCCACGAAGCACAACAGCCTACGCGAGGTGCCCGCCTACCCGCGTTTCATCCGCGAGAGGTTCCTGCGCTGCCTCGACCTGTACCTCGCTCCGAGGGCTATTAAAATGCGCGTGAGTGACAATTTCTAGATTTAAAAAAACAGATAGAAATTTAAAAGACAATATAATAATTTATATATGTCTGTTTGTATTTTTGTTCATTTGTAAGATTTTAATAGGTTATCTTAGTTACGACTATCAACTGCGACTGTACTATAATTATATACGCAATAGACAAGCAAAATCTTGCGTATCCATTGAATTGTTGAAGTTGTAATCATTCTTTTTGCTATTATTTTTTTTCTTTTCACTGGCCCGTTGGCGCACTTAGCATTGACCCTGCCCGCTGCGGTTGTGTGTTTGATTTCCGCCTCGAATCTGGTTATAATCTAACCCACACACAAGATAAAAAAAACAAACAAACAAAAAAACTTTGTGATAATTTTCGTTCAATGAAAATTTATACTGGTCGTTACCCACGACTTTATCCACGTAAAATTAGGTGAACATTTTTAGCGTGATGATATATATAGCCTATAGCCTTCCGCAATAAATGGGCTATCTAACACTAGATGAATTTTTCAAATCGGACAAGTTTTCCTGAAATTTAGCGCATTCAAGCTAACAAACCCATTCTTCAACTTTATATATTAATATAAGATAAGATTAGATAAGATAAGATAGAAATCTTATAGGAGGATCTTTTAGGAGGTAGGATAGGAAACCTCTATAAGTTGCTGGCTCAGCGTAGGGCAGATCATATACTTACTTGCCACCGAAGTTAAATTAAAAAAAGTGTGGAATCTGACGTAATAAAGACACGTAAGATTTTGTATACAATTTGTGAAGTTGTAAACACACCTCACTACATTTATTGTTGTCCAATTTATTTGTCTACCGGCCGGTTTACGAGCTACCATTTCCGAAAATTGTTAACGAAATGATAAAAATTAATTTTAATTTCTTAGAAACCATATGCAAAACAGCTACTCTGATATTTGGTTAATACTGATGTTAAAGATTCAGTTGGATCATTCTCATATAGTATGCTTATGTTTTTTTTAATGTGAGGTCTCTTATGAGAATTGTTTTGTATTAACTTATATGTATGTACCTTAATTATTTCATCTAAATCCTACTGGCAGAGGTACCGTCTTAGTCTGTAAGACATCTCGATACCCAAAAACAGAAGTGTTTTATCAAAGAGGAAAATGTTAAAGCTCAATTTTATTGGTACGATAAAAAGTAAGTAATTCAACATAGACGTATCAATTCATGAAGTATAATGCGGAAGAAAAGTGTTTAAAATGTATTTGTAATTTATTCATGCAAAATACAATTTTCATGGTTTTATTTAATTTTATACTATAAAGAATACGTTACGGTCTAAAATTGTAAGTGTTGTAGAATTTTATTCGAAGAATCCATCTATAAGCAGACATCCCGCCACCAACGGACAAAACTGATACTAATACAAGAATGACTTGTCATAAACGACTTCTACTCTTACTCAAAGTAAATTCACAAACCTGCATTTAAAAGAAGTCTTTAAATTTTTACGTTCTTCAGTAAGCTCAAATACATAAAGGTTTAATTGTTCAAGTTAAGGCAATTCAAAATTCCTGTTTTTTTCATAAAACGTGACACTGGCCGCATGTTAATATGAAATAGTAATTTTTCAATAGCACGTCAGTTAACTTTTTTCGAAGTAGTTTGAACAAGCGACCATTTCTGAGGTTTTTAATATTTTTTGAATAATCTTTTGACTTTTCCTTTCTTTCTTTTCTATTAAAACTTCCCTGATGCAAGGGGAGTCAAACAAAACAAAGAAAATCCGTTCAGCGTTTTCCAGTTTTAGCGAGAATAGCGAACAACGATTGAGTTTTTTTTTAAATACTTTATTGCACACACAGAAAAGAGTAACAATACAATAAAAAATAATAAAACGCAACGTATAAAGTGCGCAAGGGGGGCCTCTTATCGTTTAAAGCGATCTCTTATAGACAAACCTAGGACCGACAGGATTTTTGGAAACCATTATGAGTTGGTGCAGTTAGTTTTATACATGTGTTGATAATATTTTAATGTTTAACTGAAATAATATTCGTATTTTGAACTTTCTATTAAGAAAAGAAAATTTAACGAAATTTCGAATCATAATAAAATGAAAAGTTTGTTTGTGTGTTTGCTTGAACTCGCTAATCTTAGGACCTACTGGTCCGATTTGAAAAACTTATTCAAAGTTAGATAGCCGATTTATCGAGGAAGGCTATAGCCTATATATCACCACGCTAAAATTGAATCTAATTTCTTTTTATCTAATTTTACGCGGTCGAAGTCACGGTCCCAGCCAGTTACGATATAATTCTGAAGGCGGGTTGTATAAAAATAACACTCAAAGCAGCCATTGTAGCTTTGCTCTTGTAAACAGTTGCGTTGTTTCGGATAAATTCGTATCTGTTACTTGCATCAAAACAATATTATTTGATGTGTCGCAGGCCGCAGCGCACAGAGGCGTATTTATTAACAGGTTACTTCGTTATCTTAGTAATTAAGTTACGTTGTTTTGTCTTTGTTTCCGACAAGACGCACATAAAGACGATTCATGACTCTTTTTTTATTTAACTCAAAACAAGTATGGGCAACGGATTTCGTTTTTTAGGGTTCGATAGTACAACCCTTATAATTTCCCTCTGTCTGTCCGTCCGTCCATCTGTCTGTCTGTCCGTAAGTTGTTAGCCCCCCCTAGAATTTCTAAACTATTAGACTTGAGACTTGAAATTTTCATGCTAAAAACTCATTAGGAAAATTATTCTGAACGAAATCGGACAACAACTTTTGAAGGTATTTAACAAATACGTTGGAATATTCTGGTAATGTGTCCCACACTCCCGTTTGAATGGCTCCCGGGTCCGTCGGGTCTATTTGAGAACGGGACCATATTACAAAGGCATCTGCCAAACCGTGATATCGCAAGTTCCAATATCTGTTTGAAAAAAAATGATAATGCTAAATAACCATACAGCTTACACGGAACCATTAAATGTTCCTATAATTGACTTTTGTGAATATACATTTTCGATTTTAATCACTTTATCACATCTTAATCTGTGTTTCTCTTTAATTTCCGCAAGACTTTAATTTCCATTGGCACAATCATATATCAAACTCAATATTACATTACTAGCTGTGCTCGCGACTTCATTCGCGTAAAATTAGGTAAAAAAAAATAGATTCAATTTTAACGTAATGATATGTAGCATTCCTCGATAAATGGGCTATTTAACACTGAAATAATTTTGCAAATCGGACCAGTAATAGTTCCTAAGAATAGCGCGTTCAAACAAACAAATAAACAAACTCTTCAGCTTTATATATTAGTGTAGAGTATAGACAACCTCTTAGCTTAAGATTACTATCATTTAAAGCATGCTATTTCTGCTGTGTGTAGTCTGGTTTAGAATTATTCTACTTCTTTCTTAATATGTATATTAACAGCGAATAAGTGATTTCCTATGGATGGTTTGACCATCGGTGCATAGTTAAAATCTTCCTTCAGTCGTTACCCGTTTATCCCGTTTATCAAGCATTGTGATTTTGGTAAAAATAGTCCAAAGAAACCTTATAGAAGACGAAGCCACTTGCTCGTTAAAGTCAGGGTCAGGCGTAAATAATAATTAATTCGTTTCCTTACAAATTTTCCGTCCCTCGTTTTCGACTTTGTCCGCGAGCAAACCGATTTTAGCATTTCAAAGAAACTCATGATTCCCTTTACATTGCCGCAGCCAGCGGCCGCATTAAGCAACATTTAAATAAATTATTGTTAGTCACGGCACAATTCCAGCTGTTATTTTCCTCGTTGGAGGAGTGGAGTGTTCGAGCAAAATGCGCCGCGAGCGCAGCGCCGAGCTAAATGCTATTCATTACGCGCAAAAAACGCCTCGTTTCGAATGCCGTCGCCGGCTGCGTGCACGAATTATGCAATTTCATTTCAATTTGTGGTCGCAAAGACTCGCGGAGGGGGTCCAGAGTCAAAATTGTCTCTGTCCAGATTAATAGAGTGTAGAACTTCACTAGAGAACTCGCGATTTTAAATTTCGTTCGGTGAGGTAGAGTTCTAAGACAGCAGAAGTCGAGTGTCCTATTCGGGAGACCGGTCAAGATTTATCTGTGGTCGCTTAATTCTTCTTTTAATGAATAAAAAAAACTTACCGTAGCGATATCCTTAGCGTACTTGAGCAAATGCGATATCCGCAGTTTGTCGCCTTGAAATTTTAGGTAGTAGTTAAGCGAGCCTTCTTCCAAGTACTCCATCACTATTAAAACGTCCGAACCGTAGTCCCAAGAGTATCCCAGAATCTCTACGATGTTTATATGTTGCAACGACTGGAACAATAACAATGTAAAATGTAGAAAAAGTATGTACATATAAAACTTGTGTACGACTAGTTTTCGTCCGCGTGGCATTTTATATTTTTATACGGAATCTTAATTGTATATAAAAAATAAGCTATTTATTAATTATTACTACCAGTGAAAATTCCGTCAAAGATAAGGTAGAAGACAACAGACAAAATTTAAAAAAAAATTGTGTTATAGTTAACATCATGTATGTATGTATGTATAATGTCACGTGCAATTAGTAAAATAATTGTATTTTGAAATTACAAACAGATAGATCAATTATATTTATTTGTATATACTGTGTCTTACCTTCATAATCTCGAGTTCATTTTTGAAGTCCTCATACAAGCTACCGTTTCGTTCGGATGCCTGTCTCGACAGTTTTTTAACTGCCACTTCCTTGCGTTGAGATTCTTGATTATCACGTTCCATCCAGCCCTTGAAGACGTGTCCGTAATTACCCTATAGTAAAACATGTACCGTTAAAATTGTTTAAAGTTTATTTCTTTAATACACTCAAAAGCATATAGATTAAGATTTTAATTTAAATTTAAAGAATCTAATTTAAAATTAACCATTTATTTGAAAAAAAAAAATGGCATCAAATACAATGGGTTAGGTAGGAACAGCATACAAAATTTCATACATAATCCTCTTCTTCTTCTTCGCGGGCTCTTTTTCCGCACTTAGTCACTGTATGGTGACGTTCATACATAATCATTAAACGTCCTTAGTGAGTACAATGCGTGCCTGGGGGGAATGTTTGTGTGTGTATGTATACGTGTCCGTATGTAACGTAGATGTGAATGTATTGTAATGTATACGTGTACGTATGCAAAGAGTATGTACTCACACATATATATATTAAGATGTAAGCTACTCTATCTTTCAAGTTGAAGGAAACTACGCTTGTAGTACAAATTTAATTAAAACCACCGTCCGTGACAGTAGTATCGGCATCCTTTCTCTCCTCCCCATCTACCTTTATATCCTTTTTCTCCATCCCTTTCCCCTAATGTCTTACTAATTAGAGGTAGCGCCAGGCGAATGTGGCACGCCAATGTTGTCACGTCAAGTGATGGTATTGTTGTCGCGTTTCTTTCGGTTTGTGAGATTTCCCGGTGTCCTAAACTTGTCATTAAAGGCCGGCAACGCATAGCGTGCTATGATCTATAGCCTATATGGTTACCATAAAAAGAATTATATGGAGTCAACCTTAAGAGATAGATATATGCTGTCGCGGACTTTTATTTAGAACTTTTAAAGGTGAACAATTTGGTCATACATGATTTTTGCGAAATTTTAACCGTTTACGCAGCGCACGCAGCGGAAGTTCTAAAAAGGGAAAAACACCGCCGATTTTGAAACATTCTTCATTGGTGCTCCGCTTCTATTAGTCTTAGCCTGATGGTATATAGCCTATAGCCTTCCTCGATAAATGGGCTATCTAACGATGAAAAAATTTTTCAAATCGGACCAGTAGTTCAGGAGATTAGCGCGTTCAAACAAACAAACTATTCAGCTTTATATATTAGTATAGATATATAGAAGTTAATAAAAGACAGAACATTTAAACTTTGAAGTGCGATGTCACAAAGCTTTAGACCTCAGCCCGTTGTCACACAATGTCACATTTTGGCGATAACCTCCCACTCGTTTGACGCGTGACGATATTTATGTGTAACCCCTTAATTATAAAGTGTAAGAATATTATAGATTTCACAAAAATCTGTTGGTCAACGAACGCAACACCGTCAAGACAACATCACTCTGCGTTTCAAAAATTATAAGGGACTAAAAAAACGACAGGAATGAAGAGTGAAAACAACAATCAATAAAACGGAGTACATTCAAAAGGCACGAGCATTTAGCCTGTGGTGCAAATTGCAAAACCCAAAAAAAAGAAAAGAAAAAAAAAAAACAATTTCTTGGTCATATAATATCGTAAAGTCAAACTTTAATAGCTTTTGCAAAACCGCAGGCAATTAGCGCCACGAATCCAAACATAAAACAGATAATTGCGCGAATTTTGATGTGGGAAATGATTTAAGCAGGTAAATGGATGACATGAAAATAATGAGCAAATTCAAATAACGCATGTTTGCATTCTATTGGAAGATAATTGAATTAACAGTAAAAGGTTTTTTCAGTCCATGCAATTTTAAATAATAGCGCCGATCTCATGTGAGAAAGAGGTACTGGTACCCGGACGCGCTGGCCCAATTCGGCTACAAGCGTGGCGCTACCTCTAATAAAAATGGTACCTAAAGTTTACGAATATAAGATTTATTGAGATACATTGTCAACAACATCGCGATCGAAGTATGATATAACACATTTCATATGCATGAAAGGAAGTACTGGAAAACTGTAAAATTGGATAGCGTGGAACTGTGGAAGCATTACAATTTTCATAAAGTTTCATGGAAATTCTACATCATCGTACATTCAACTTGGAGTTCCTCTTTTATAATTCAGGACATTAGGCCTCGATTAATGTCACTGAGTAATTTTCAAACAATTTTAGCGTTCGATTTCTTTGGCGCTGAACACTAAGATGTTTCAAATTCAAAAAGTGCCCGCCAAAGATAATAGCGGTGCACTTATAAAGATGATAAAAAATTCATTACTGCCCGCTAAAAGTTTCTTATTAAAAGAAAACACATTTGGGTGCATTTAAAAGCGAACCTAGTCGTCCTTTTCGAATAGGTGGGACGAAAAGTATTTATCTATCTATCTAAGTGTATTGTGAGGACTACATATTTCCATATAGAAATGTTAAAAAGACTTTTATTATTTCTATTTCAATCTCGGATATTCATATAGCTTTTGTTAGAACGATTTTTCACCGCGTTCACCTTTAGATCAATCTAGAAAATTTTAAAGTTAAAAAGTACCTTGAAGACCGGAGTTTGGATTTTCATATACTTCAAGTCTAGAACAATTTTTCATTGTGACGTTTATTGAATGTCTATGTACGTTTTCATTCCCCACGACGCCCTCGGGAGCGCGTTTTAATATACATCTTCATGATAAAAATACTGAAACAGCGTCAACAATTTATCATTCTGTCCGTCGGTTTACGGCAAGCTAACTCGTTGTTTGTACCTCAAAATACTTGTGACTTTCATTTCATGCTGATGAACTGACGTACAGAATTATTTTCTTGTAGATATTAATATGAATATGCTTTATATTATTCACAAAATCTCGATAATGTTACGATTAATATCACTTATTGACATTAATAGGACCCATTGCTTTAAGTGCGTATAACACGGAGCAGTTTGGTTATTTGAAAAACCAGTGAAAGAATGGGTCATCCATCTATTATCCGCCGTAAGCAAACACACGAGCACACAACACTGTGGGCGCACATATACCAATTTATTTAAAACAATACTCTAACACTAAC
>JANCMC010001567.1:111610-145796 GCA_024363005.1 Charaxes varanes
AAAAAATCAAAAATAAAATTGAAACTTCGTATAGTTTAAAGTTAAATGTTAAAAATTTAAATTACAACTAAAATTAATATATTTACAAAATTTTGGACGATAAAATAAATATAAACTTAATAAAAATACTAAAATATATAGAATAAAATGTATAACCTTTGTTTTTAAAAGAATTAAAACTATGCAAACGTATTTATCCATCTGGACGAAATATGGATGCATTTATTTTACACTTTTCTCTTCCTTCCTATGTCCAACAGGAAAAATATTTTTTAACGAAATAAAATTTTAATAAACTTTATTAACATTACAGACCGATTGTAAACTACGTCCTTGGATCTGGCGAAAATGTTCACATAGAAGTGAAAGTAGAGAACGGCGCCGAGGATGCCTTCGAAGCCGCTTACTACCTCCAGATACCCGCCGGAGTCACCTACGCCAAGATGGAGAGGCTGGACAAGGAGACCGCCGATTCGGCGCCCATATACTGCTCCATCAAAAACAAGGGCATCAACGGAAACAGTACCCTCAAATGTGATTTAGGGAACCCAATGACAAGTGCACAGAGTGTAAGTTTATTGATAATCTTTGACTTTAGGGTTTTTGGTGTGCACAAAATATGCACACATGTCAATTTAGTGGTCTGTCTGCTGCTAAATTGCCATGAGTATAACTTGCGTGTTGACATATAATTAAATAATCTAAAATCTTTCAAACTAGAAAAGAAAGTATCGGTCCATAGGTAGCGAGGCAACGACCCAAGAAATATAAAATATTTTCTATATAATTCCTCTTTATTATGGCAGGTAAACTTCCGCGTGATCTTGGAAGTGGATTCCCGTGTTACCCAACTGGCTTTCGACATGGAGGTGAACTCTACCAATCCGGAGCAGGGCACTCAGTACGACAACACAAGACATTTGGTGATCGGAGTGGTAGTTAAAGCGGTGTTATCTATCATAGGGTAAGTGACTTGAAACCCTTCTACTTTATTAATACAATATTTTTTTTTTAAATTAATTTAGTGTTAAGCTATTACCGTGTTCCTACTACTTTTTTTTAAAATCCAATCTCTTGTCTATTGTAGAACATCAGATCCGCCAGAGCTGCACTACAATGCATCTCTCTACGACTTGAACAATTTGAAAGACGATACAAAGTTGGGACCTCAAGTGATCCACAAATATAACATCAAGAATGAGGGTCCTTTCACCGTGGACGAAGCGGAGATCGTTATAATGTGGCCGTACCAGACCTTGACCGGTAAGTTATTTTGGATTTTAAAGCGATTATACGTTAGTTTTAAGATGGTGATTAAAAATTGGTTTAATAACAGTTTGTGGCTGATTGAATGATGAAAGAACGAGTGGCTGATTATCATAAGACAGGTCGTCTTCTCTTGACTTACTAACATAAGAACGGTATTTCTGGAAAACAAATTCTTATGAATTTTATGTATTATCTGTAATATCTTGATAATTTTTTCAGGCGAGAACCTAATGTATATGCTGGTTCAACCTCAATGGCTCGGAGACATGGTGTGTGACGTTGCACGACAGATAAATCCTGAAAATCTCTTTGTACAAAACCCATACGCCTACCTCTTAACCAAGGAAAAAGAAGGTAATATAGAAGTCTGCGTACACAAATCAATATAAAAACAAATTGTAAAAATTTATGTCCCAATAATAATTTTTGGAACATAATTACATAATTACCTTGTTCTTAAATTATATTTTTGTAATGGTGATCGATACCATAATTGGTTCAATATCTATTACATTTATTTCATTACTATCACAATTAAAGTAAATTATGTACTGAGATTCAATATTTTGTCTATAAAACATATTAAACACGCCTTTAAATAAAGTTATATATAAATCACGTTATTTTAATGGTATTACCACCTTTGAGTTAGGGTTGCTTCAGCGCATTAAAATGAAGAATATTTTTACAAATTTTCGACTCTTAATTCTTGCAATACTTCTTTAATATTAATTTATGAGGGACTTCAACAGAAGCACATAGAAAAATACAAGAAGAATAGATTATAAAGTAGGTTACATGTACCCCCAATTATTGGAGAACAACATTTTCAACGTACTTGAAAATGTTGTTGTTTTCTTCAATTAAATCAGTTAAAAGTTAAGTAAGTTAAGTTAAGTTGAATAAAAATTTAAAATTAAGAACAAAATTCGAATTCCACGTACTTTAAAGTAAAAAGTTAAAAAATTTAAATATTCAAAGTAAATCTAAAAGTAACTCAAAAATTTAAAAACAAATTAACATATAGGAGTACAACATATTGACCTTGTACTGGTTGGATAAAACAGTTCTCTGCGGTAATGATTAATTGCTCAATAACCAGATAAAGTGTTATTCAAAGATCTTTATTGATCGTTAGGCTACAGATATTTTCAATTATGCAGTTCGTCAATTTTTGCTAGAAATTTTGAAGTTAAATTAATTGTTAATTTTTATTCACAAAACTTTTTTGAAGTGAAAATTTCCTTAGTCGCGTTGGACACTTTGGAGATGGGAAAGAGCCGTGGAACTCGCGAAACTGTTACCGTCACCGACACCACTGTATGTTCAAGTTTTGTTCTCACTTCTGTTTGCACACCCGAGTTCCACATTTTTTTTAATTTCGGATCTTGTCTCAATACTCGATGAAGATAATGTAAGGCTTGTATGAAATATGTCAATACTAATATATGAAGCTGAAGAATTTGTTTGTTTGCTTGAACGCGCTGCTCTCAGGAACTACTGGTCCGATTTGAATAATTCTTTCACTGTTAGATAGTCCATTTATTTAGGAAGGCTATAGGCACAGAACTCTATAATTTAATGAATTTTTTTACCTAATTCTACGCGGACGAATTCGCGGGAACAGCTAGTGTGTTTATTAATTTACTAAACAATGGTTAAAGCATTGTTTAGTAAATTAATAACTGAGAGTTTTCTGTCTTAAATTCATTTTTATTCACTCAGTCATAACATTCAGTCTTATTCTTCTTTTATAAGAGAACGACCGGGATCCTACTTTCGCAACATCTTTTGCCAGTCAGTAACCTGGAGGTTTCACATACTTCACGGGCCCCATCACGATTCTAATAGTTTTATTAACGCATAATAATTACCCAGTTGCGATTCCGAATGGAATGACACCTCCACCACTTACTTATGCCGGAGCCAGACATAAGCCAGAGTGCTTGTACATTTATGTCCTTGAATACTAAAAAGTACTACAAAACTTTGCGCAGTCACACCAAGTCCCCGGCCACACAAAATTATCATTCAAATGAGGCTGTGTCTGGCTCTGGCGTTAGAAGAAGGTGAAACAAGTTCCACCTAAAAAGCACTTGTTGGCTAGACTATATACACGTATTAAATAGCGTTGTCGCCCAGTCGTTTCTTACAATAGAGCAGTGTAAAAGCGTCAATGAATGGAGTTTTGTTTGTATATACTATGTGCGATATTGAAAAGCAAATCATGCATTGCACGACATATGGCCATGTTGTGTTCGCCCACACAACGCCGTCATTACATATCTAGTCATTTCTATGATCTGAGGTTATAACATTGTCTTTTAATAGTCTGGTAGACTAATTTAAAAAGGGGAAATGTAAAAATAAATCTCCTAAATTTATGGTGGTAATGGAATTGGTAAAAGGTGGTGGTCGCCAGTCACAAATAAAAAAAATAAAAAAGTGTCATTCCGAATCCAACATCGTTCATATTTTTAAATCAAATCAAAACATGTTCGCTTCAAATACATTTTTACAAGCAATAATAGATTATTGCACTGAGCACAAAGTGAGTTATTAATGCACGAGCATTATGGTGACTAAATTAACACGAGTGCATTAATTACTTACCTAAGCATGGTGCGTAATCTACTTTTCTTTCAATTAAATCGCTATCTATTTCCATTTTTTAAAGTTTTCTTGTTAAATATGAAGTATCAAAGTTTTACGATGATATAAAATGCGCGTCATTTGTTTTTTTATTGGTTTCTTCTCGGTCGATTTTTAGTTTCGGCCAGTTTCTTTTTGATGCATACATTTTATATGATACTTAATGGGAGACAGTTAACCTCTGCGGGAAATATGAAAATAAAACAACAGTGCAGTAATGTAAATTCAAACAACATTACTGCACTATTTTGGTTCGAAGCAAAAAAGACGTTCTTTCTGATCGGTTGTGTAGTGATTAATGATAACGCGTAATGCGTAGTTGGAAGAAAATTATTTTAGGAGCTCCATCTCAAGTTTTCAAATTTAACATCGTTTCGACCACACCCTAATTTAAATTAATACTAAGTAATGAAAAACTGGTATTGTCCTTATAATTACTGAAACAACTTCATGTAAAACCCGACTAACGTCACCTTTATAGACAACTCTGATGTTTTGTTTTTACTTCTGTTGGGACTCCCGAAGTGCCAGTTTCTTTTTGTTTTAATATCACTATACCCTTCCATTGAACTATTTTTCATTAGACTTTAAACAGGCTAGGCAAATAATGAAATATCATCGATCCAAGGCATTCGCCTAGCTGTTTGCTCAAATGGCTGAATATCATTAAGGAAACTAGTTGAACGGCGTCGTTTATTAACGAGGCTAGACTGCTAATTTGACCAGATCTACCTGCGACATATAAACATACGTATATATGGGAAAAAAAGTTTTACTTCATTTTTTTAACTTAAAGTTGGTAATAGGAAAAACGTTGAAACATTAAATTTCTAGATTAAAAAAAAAGTTTGAGAAACTTTTTTTTTAATGTACCATAGGCTAGCGTTTGACTGCAATCACACCTGGCCAGAAGGAATGTTGCGAATGTTTTGGATGAAGCGCGCTTACCTAGAATATACGTGCTTATTCACTTCTTTGAAGTAATTATATTTGTCTGGAAACAGTGACTCAAGAAGAGCATCCGACACCTTGACAGTTCGCATGAGAAACTAAGACTCAAAGCTTGCTCACCAGAGGCCCTAGCACGAACATTTCGAGTAGTTCGAATTCAAAGATTTGACTGTATTTAGTATGAAAATATTCGTGCTGGGCCCACAGGAGGCAAGTCTTTATCGTGTCACCCTTTTAATAATTGCTAATGCAGCCTGCGTTGACACTACGCAGGGTCTGATATGCGCCCATCACGAATACTGTCAAAGTCGAATCTTCGACGCGTACGGTTCGAAATGTTCTTGCTAGGGCCTCAGAAGGAAGATGTCTTGAAATATCTAATATCTACGGACATGTATCATGTGATACAGTCAAAGTCAAAATTGTTTTATTCATACAGTCATTACAGTACCTATGAATGTGTGTGTATAATTATTATTATTAATAATAATAATTATTATTTTTTAATCGCTATTATATTATTTGGTGATAAATTTTACGATTTATTTATAAGTTTACAAGGGTTCTAGCCAAGCCCTTCACTAAGAAGAGCCCGCAACCAACTCAGACGAGTAATTTTTTTTTTTACCACCATTTTACAATAATTCAGACACGGTTAGAGGAATTTGTTCCCAAGCTTTTTCATCATTCAAATAATCCCTGACATTGTATTAGGCTTTTTGTATGAGCTTACCTTTAACTAAGGATTTATTCCCCTTTCACCTCCTACTAAGCTAAAATTAAAAGCTTGTTTTTGGAGTGGGTGCAAGAATACCCCAACGGCGGTGGCGTTGAACCGGGTACCTTGCGGATTTCAGTCCATACCTTATACCGTTGAGCTTTTGAGTTTCTTCCTTTGAGGCTACGGAACCCTAAAAATAGACTATACACAAAGAATATTCCGATGCTTGAATTACTCTGGAGTTATACTAATTGAGGGCAATTTAATAGGGCAGTAACTGTAAAAATGATAAACATGTTGTAATAAACAACAAAGAAGCAATGGTTTGTAATTATAGAAAATTGTAGCGCTTAAATACGATATGTCAAAGATTATAACATAATTTGATGTAACTACATAACTACTTACAACCAATTGTCTAAACATATCACGTGTCTTCTATTCTGTACGTACATTAATTATTATATAAGGACCTTTGCAGACGGAACGTTTATATTTTGAAAAAAAAAAAAAAAAAACAATCAACGGTTATGGCTGATAAATTTTCCATTCACTTCACATTGCCACCTGTCGGCTCTTATGTTACTTATTTTATTTATTTGCATCTTATGTACATAATTACAAACAAACAGCGGCTAAGCTAAAGTACTATTATTCTGTTTGGGCCAATATCTCCGCTTTATGGACCCCAGAGCGGCAAAGACATCGCTGCAGTCAAATCAATGAATAAAGGATTATTAATTGTGTCTAAGTCCGGGCTTAAAATGAAAAAGCCTACCTCTCGGTTTGTCATATTGTAAACAAAGGTTCGCAACTGTGCATAGTCGTAATGTTCTTATCTTCGCCGAAAGTCGTATCAAATAGTACGAGCCGTTCCAAAGGTTAAAGTATTAGATAAGCGCAAATAATAAAGAATAACCATTAAAAGCCACTGTACTCGCGACACTGTTACCGTTACCGACACCTCTGTATATTCAAGTTTTCACTTCTGTCGGCACTCTCTAAGTGCCACTGTCTTTTTTAATATTAAATACTTAAGGCCTAATATTCTCTAGGAGTAGTGGTGACTACAGACCATCCGTGTTCGGGATTTGAATCGCAGTACATTAAGGATTTTAATCTATTTCTCTATTACAGAGCTAGCGTGAATTTAAGTTTATACACACGCATCTTACATACTATACTAGCTGTTCCCTAAGACTATCGGTAAGTCTATCGAATAAATGAAGGATCTGCATTTAAACTGGCCAAAGCCTTCCTCAATCAAAAAGCTTGAATTGCCTAAAATTTTCAACAATAGAACTTAATTTTACGTGGATAAAGTTGGAGGCGACAGTTTATAATATAAAAAAAATATTAGCCCATTTAAATACACTTCAAGGTTTTTATCTTTACAATAATTATTTGCTTTTTAGTTATCGCTGATCAGGTTTCACAATCAGTTTCTCCGTTTTATTACGGAGTTCTTATGGCCACCTTCCAGCTCCATCTTCAAGTCATGAATACCATCTAAAGACAAAGTATTCGACAAGACGAGTGAAATGAGCCAAGCTTGATGCGGTTATATCGTTTTATAACGCAGTTCCTATGGCCACCTTTCAGCTCCATTATCAGATCAGCTCCTTGATATCGTAATATTGCATTGTCACCTAGTATAAACATGTGTACCAAATTTCAGCTCAATCGAAGGTACGGGCTAAACGGAAGTTCAGCCGCGATGACTCTTGGACCGCATTTGCCCACTGTTATTTGTTTTGTTTCAGGCGGCACAAGCGAAAATGTACCAGAAAGTGACCCTATACTGAAAGCGACAGGATCTTTCGGCAAATATCAGTTATTTTTGTGTCTCCTGATATTTTTTTCGAAGGTACCAGTAGCGTTCCATCAAATGGCCATCATATTCCTGGCGCCCAAAGTTAGCTACACCTGTAAAAGCACCGGTCAAAGTAATGGATGCCCTTGTCAAGACCCACAGTATGATCGGTCGTTGTTCACGAATACCATTACCATGGAGTGGGATTTGATATGCGATAAAAAATGGCTGAACAGCTTATCACAGACGTTGTTTCAATTTGGAGTGCTACTGGGCAGCATTCTTTTTGGCATGGCATCTGATAAGTAAGCTGATAGTTAAACGTATATTTTATGTACTGAATACGATCTAAAATTACTGTAGGCTTATGATTCCTATATTTTTCAACATGAATTTTAATATTTATTATTCTATTTTAAGAACCCAATTGTTGTTTTTCCAGAATATCTAGGTTAATTGAGTCATTTATGCCATAAAGAAATTTTATATACTTTTATATACAAATTACCAATAAAAGAATAAAAACGCATTTAAGAAAAGATTTCCTTTGTTTTAGATATGGAAGAAGAAAGCCCCTACTAGTGGCTGTGGTGGTTGAAGTCGCAACGGGATTACTTGCTACTTATGCTCCTGAATATTGGTCGTTCACATTTATCCGTTTCATGTTAGGGGCGGCTGTTAGCGGAACTAACTTGATTAAATTTTTTTTTTAATGAAGATATAATTAATTTTTTTTATGAATTACTTAAGAAAGTCGAATCTTTGAGTTCGAACGGTTCGAAATGTTCGTGCTGGGCCCCTGGGGATAATGCTAGGTAGAAAAAGGTTAATGAACTTCTATTACCTTAGCTGAATGATGTGTGAGTTGCAAAGCGAGGTGGGCTCGTAGGGCCTGTTTTTTGGGGGCCTCGTCTTCGTCGCTCGCCCGTCGCTTCTTGTTGGCGGGCTCCCACTCGCCTTTGTTGTCTTCACCCCCAACACCCACAACATTTCCCTCCTCTTCACGTTTTATTTCTGAAACAACGATTTTTTTTAGGAATACAAAAAAAATATTATTAATACTAGTTGTGGCCGCGACTCCGTCCGCGTAAAAATAGGCAAAAAAAAAATAGATTCATAGCTTTCCCCGATAAATGGGCTAGCTAACACTGAGAGGATTTTTCAAATCGGACCAGCAGTTCCCGAGATTATCGCGTTCAAGCAAACAAACAAACAAACTCTTCAGCTTTATATATTAAGTGTAGTATCCGAGTGTAAATTAATATTGGATAATACTTTTTAAGGTGTATGTATATATCAGTTTCCGTATCTTCTCCTACTAGGTTTAAATTAAAAGCTTGTGTCAGGAATGGGTGCAACAATACCCCCAGATGCATCTATGTTTGAACCGGGTACCTTGCGAATTTCAAGCCAACCTTTCTACCTTTTATGAACACCTATTGCTCTGTTTCCTCGTCTTCTGTTTATATCATCCAATACTAAGAGTGAAAGGCAGTTTCGTTAAATTAGAAATAATTTCTTACCGTCCTCAGATTTAATATGCAGACCATCATTTTTGGTCTCCGTGTCTGATCCGATTTCGGATTTGATTGTTGTTGGTGGCGGAAGTGCTGGCAGTTTATTCTGAAAATAGGCAAAGTCAAAATCGTTTATTCATATAGACTTTCTTTAAGCACTTACAAATGTAATGGTTGTGCGTCGAGAAGTTTAGTAAAATTATGTTATATAAAACAGCTCATGCACTTTAATTATAAGTTAATTTTAATTTTATCGTTTTTTATTTTTAAGTGCGCGCGCGCGTGCGTGCATGCGTGCGTGCGTGTGTTTTTTTTTTTTTTTATGTTACAAGGCGGCAGACGAGCAGGCAGTAGGCACCGAAGTGCCTACCGTCGCCCATGGACATCTGCACGACCAGAAGGCCTGTAGATTAGATAAAATTGCTATGTCTGTTCTTAGAGTCGAAACAACAACCTACGTATAATGTGTAGAAAGACATTCTCTGACTCCCCACTGAAGTACTACCTGGTTTTTCACTGTGATTTGAATGATTTGATTCCATGGCATCTTGGCACTACTTAACCAATACCGATGAGAATTTGCCTTAGATATCCTTAATGCGCCCCTATCGAAAAATCTGTTTTTAGCGGATGTGACTGACTATAAACTATTTTCGTGCCAAATTTCGTCGGTGGACGCGGTTTTCGGGATTTCATTTTTATATAAATACATAGATAGACTAGATACAATAAGAATAGAACAAATTGTGAATGTTAAACTAGATACGGTCTCACCTGATTAGCAACAAACGTTGTAAATTGTTCAGGGTAGTATGCTAATAAGTCCCAGTGACGTCGCAGGCGGGCTGGTAACGCTTTATCACTTAATTTGAATCGTGCTGCGCATATCTAATGCCTTGTACATCGCCTACTACCCGCTGCCTGTTGGAAAATGAAATCATCACTGCATCATTACTTTACTTTGACAGCAGGAATATAAATGCTTCATTTGTCTATTGTATAACGTTACTGTATTGTAAATCATGTGCGAACAATACGAATTTGTTTGTTGTATGTAAATTAGTTGGTTTGATATCGGTATTGTAAATTGTTTTGTTGAAACAAACTAGTTATTATTCGCGACTTCGCCTGTGTGGAATTCAATGGTTTTAAATGTTTGTTTTTGAGTGGATACTTATTCATAAAATAAGGTAGCTTACGTTATCTATACTAATATATAAAGCTGAGGATTTTGTTTGTTTGTTTGTTTGAACGCGCTAATCTCAGAAAATACAGATCCGATTTGAAAAATTCTTTCAGTGTTAGATAGCTCATTAATCGAGGAAGACTATAGAGTATATATAATCACACTAAGGCCAACAGGAGCGGAGCACCAACAAAAAATGTTTCAAAATCGGGGGTTCTTTTTCACATTTGGGAGCTTCCGATGCGTGCGCTGCGTAAATGGTTAAAATTTCGCAAAAGTCATGTATGACAAAATTATTCCTCTTTAAAACTTCTAAATAAAAGTTTGCAACAACATATGTATATCTTTTAAGGTTGGTTCCGTGTCACCTTTTTTATGCGAACCAATTTTTTTCTAAAACAATGCACAATTTGTGATGGTCTTTTTATAGACATGATATTAATCGTTATCCAAAAACTATTTTACAATATTTGTTAACTTCCTATATTAAAAATTGTATAAAAATAAGAATCTAAGCTTGTGTGTAACATCTATAATTAATTTATAGATCATGTAAAAGTTATTTTAAGGCTTAATTAGTGTATGTCTTGTTGATGTTAAAAATAAATAAATAAATAAATTAACCAGCAAAATTTTCTTTAACTAGGAACTGTCATCCAAAATGGTACAGCTTTTTCTTGGTCGACTATACAACTTAACACTCAGCCGTTGGTCATCTTAACACTCAGCCACGTCCTCTGCAATTTAAGCGGACCCTGGTCCGTACTAGACCGGGATAACGCCAGGTAGGAGAAGATGCACAAGTTCAAAGCAAATTAGGGAGAGAAAGGAAGAGGGCACAAGAAAGGAAAGGAAAATGAGTTCAAAAAGAACACAATAGAAGTAAACAATTTTTATCCCAAAAATTTTATTACATTTTTTCCCATCCCTTCCTTTTCACACAATTTGCGCTAAAGTACTATAAGATGCTTAAAAATATTACATTACGTTAGATAACTTTTATGACAAAATACTTTTTAATTAACAAAATTAATATAACTATGAAGTGTCCTGTATTATAAAGATTTAATTATTGTATGATTGCATTAACGATTATTTTATTTTTTTTGTATTATGATTTATTACCTTCAATTAATTGATTCACAGGGTAATGCCAACAGATTCTTTAATAATAATTTCTGAAAAAAAAGGTTGTTTTTATGTATATTTTCGCAGTTAAAGTTGTATTTATATGACACTAGTAAACCCGGCAGATACTCGATCGTTGGGTTACTTATTATTTACTATATTCTATTATTCTTTAAATTTATTCCCGACGATGTCCCCGCTACCGTTAAATTTTAAATAATTTATTATAGAGCTTAAGTATTTGAAATTCTCTAATTTTCTGCCCAATATATGTATTTTTTCTTTCAAAAGAACTTTCTCCTAACAATAACAAACACAAGAAATAAAGAATTAGCGAAATCGGTCTAGCCGGTAACGCATAATGCTGTGACCAAGGGAAATTGTGATTCATTTTTAGGCTTCCGTAGTACTTACAAGGAACCCTTATAATTTTTCTCTGTCCTTCCGTCCGTCTGTGTGCCCGTAAGGCGGTCCCCCTCCTAGCATTTCCAAACTATTAGACTTGAAATTTTCCATGTTGATAGAACACGCTAAAAACTCATTAGGAAAATTATTTTGAACGAAATCGGAAAATTAAATGGCTGATCGTTAGATATAATGTTCCGTGTTGAACGTAGATAGCGATGGAAGAACTCAAGGCACCTGGGAGCCAAAAAAGTTAATTTTTGACCAATCACAGAAAATGTTTTATCATTAACGACTTATTCCGCTCATAATTCGTTAAAAACGGCATTACAATAACTAATTTTGTATAATAATAATAGTTAACGAAGCCATAAATGACATTGAAATGCTATTTTAATGACGTTTTATTATTTGTTTGTCCTTTAAACTAAAAAACTTATTTTAGTTAAAAAGACAAAAATAGCTGTATCTCAGTATTGGATGGAGATATCGAAATAGTTATTAGATTGGCTGATAGAGGATGTTGATACAATGTTGCTAGTATTATTAACTTACTTTAGAGCTAAAACGTAAACGGTCAGTTTACGAATAAACGTACGGTGTCTTTTTTTCCAAAAATAATTAAACGCAGAGACTATAACATGTATAGGAGAAAAAGCTTTCATGTCTCGGAAGTGGAAATTGGATGGCTTTAAAATACGTTTTTAAATCTGGTTGCGACCATTTTTCTCGCCGCTCTTCAGTTACACATAAAAGGCTCGATATTTTGAAAATCAAAGTTTCGATATATTTTCGATTTTTCATTGGGAGATGCAGGCAAAAAATTTTAGTGTATTTTAGTTTGGCAAATTCAGAAATTCATTGGGAGATTCAGTGAAAAAATATCAGTATTGTGTAACAGTGCTGAATTTTTTGGCTGAGATTGTTAAAATTCTTTTTTGTTCAAATGAATTTTGATAAATGACGTAGGTAGTTTTCTTACAAATACTTGTGAAAATCATTTTTAGCTATTAAATAACGTGCTATATTCCGCTCATAATATACTTTTGGTCTTAATAATGGGGATTATCCCGAAATTCAGCCTGTTATCAAGATGTACTCAAGCAATTTTTCACTAAGCGTCTATATTCAGCGAATCCGTAATGATATTTCGGATAAAGTTGAATTCGCAAATGGTCTCAATTTGTTCGTGAAAATCCGTCGATGCATTGCTAAGGGAATGGCGTCGTGAAATATCTAAAGGTTTTGCGAAGTTATTAATCGAGATGTAACTAGAGAAATCGATAGATGTTTTATGATGACAGTTGAAGTGATTCCTGTAAGTCAGCTCTTTATCTTTTACGAAGTGATCGGTTCTTAATATTCTATAACCTCATAAATTATTAGTAATCATGTATCATGATTACACAGAGGAGGTCGGATATCAAATATAAACCAGTGCTAGAATGGGTCACCCATCTATCACCCGGTCGCAGCCAGAGTATCTTAACTTAGCGATCGACTCAAATGCCGACCACTGATTAGGCCACGACCTCCTCCTCTCCTCCTCCTCCTCCTATACAATAGATAGATCGACTTGTTTATGTAAGAAGAGCGGAGATTCCTAACACAAGTGAAGCTTTACTTAAAAGGAATCCTCCAGCTGTAATTGCTGTAATTGATAGATCTGAGTTTCTGAAATAAATCAATTTTTTTAATTACTTGTATTTAAAACGCAAATACTAAATATTATAGGTTTTTTATATTTTGAACTTAAATACCTTTTTTTGTATTTTATTTGAAATACTTTTCGAGATGTATTTTATATTTGTAAAATATAAAATACTTTTACTGGTAAGCATCGACAGCAATACACACAGACGCAACTTGTCTGATGCTCTTTTTGAAAGGCTTGTAATGTTAAAATTTATGCACTTGAAATACTAGATTAGAAAAGTATTTGTACATCTCTACTTAGAATCTTGTAAAATAGGGCCGTGAAAAAAGTTTTTTTTTTTTTTTAAATAGAACCCATAACCATAAAGTTAGACATTTTATCTAAAGAATTCAGTTGTTTTTATTACTCGAACGACGAAAATTAAATTAAAAAAAATTAAAAAGTTTCAGCTGATCGGGGTTTAAATTTGCTACATAATATTAAGATATTTATTTTAATAGAAGGCTATTTGAAGGTCAGAAGAACTGAAGGTAATACAAGCCTCATATACTATAACGATAATTTTATATACTCCTCATATCAGATTATTAAAATAATTATAATAAGGAAAATTTGTTATTTCTTTACGTGTATCTATAATTCCTATAATCATTATATACCGTCACGAATTACAATAAATCATAATCGGTATTATAATTATTACTAGTGTAATAAGGTAATCAGTTTTTCATCATGCCGATAAAAATGTAGGTGCCGCTAAATAACGAGATAGCAATGATGTCGAGTGGAAAAAGTTACACCAAAGCATACTAGAAGGCGCTGTACGGATGACGACGACCGCAGTACTAACACTGAAAATCTTCATAGAACCTAACTCACACTAGCGAAGTTTCTACATACAATTACTATATATATATAAAACTTCCGACGAACAAATGTTGGCGAAGCGCAGCCGCCTCGGGCAACTCCAACTAGCCCGGACAAGAAGGTCACAAACTGAAAAATACGATTATAAACTTAATATTATTTAAGAACAATTTATTTAGAGTCGTATGGAGATGTTCTTGAGATTTTTATGAGTTAGCTACCTGAGAATACGTTCAAATATTATAACAGACATGACGACAAATTTTGAAAAATAGGTTTATAATGTTTTCAATGAAAAAGTTTAATATTTCTGCGGAAATTAACGTCTTTATTGCAAAAAAACTTTTTAAATTTAAGGATGCAAATTCCCTCTAAAACCCTGGAAGTTGTCGTGACGTCACTTTATGTTAACAGTGCGTTCCACTCGCATCACCTTGACGTTTTTGCAGTGACTGTAACGATCGCAGTAGTCAAATGAATGAGCACTTTAAAACGTTGCGAGCGCTTATTGGAACGCTCTTATAATATACAGTAACGTCATAGGCTCTGCTGGGTGTTTCGGTTATCATGGCGGATTTTAGTATTTTGTAGTTTCCTTTTTTGTTAATTCATAATAATCTCGCTCGCAGTATAAAAATAAATACCTGTATTAAGCTTTATGCATCTTATTTTATGAGGTAAATATATATTTTAAATGATTTATGGCTATATAGCCATGCCTATTACAATAGGTAATAATAAAAATGACAAAATTTTGCTTTTCGGATTTTTTATGCGTTCGCCACAGAGCACAAAGTCGTGCAGTCGAGTGTATTCGAATATTAACACTTGCCAGTAACCAGAACAGTGACCGAGTGGGAATCAATTTCATTAAAGCGCTCTTCCGGAGGCGTCCCCCAACGCTACACGACACGCAAACTATCATTCACTTAATATAAGAATTACTGCATGAATCTAGGAATTTTGCGTCAACAACTTCGTAAACAGACGAATGAGTTCATTTTAATGATTACCTAATACAGCATGTGATTTTTCCTGAGATTTTGTACTTTTAGTATGGTTTCCTTATTATTTATTTATCTCTATATATATATAGGACTATGTGACACACGGACGTCCGTTCCTAAGGTAGACAACTTAATGTCTGTATTATAGGTAACAGACGCCTGTTATACACAAATATTTTGATTTGTAGAAATATATAAGTACATACATATCGAAAAGTCACCCAGACTCGAGGTGGGAACCGAACCCACGACCCCCTGAGCGGTAGGCAGGGTCAGTGAACACTGCGCCAAGGGGCCAGTCGAATATATAACAGCGAAAGATCAATTAACACGCAACTTGAAAACTGCGGGACTTACAATGACGGAATATGGCAATGAGGTAGTTTGTAGTTAGCACACATCCGTTAATAAAGGATATATAGATAGGACTAGATTAGGAGGTCTAAACACTAAGGTCTAAACACCTGCAATTTTCCGCAGACGAAGTTTTGGGACACAACTAGCTATTTATAAGTACGAAGGCACTCCTCACCATTGTAACATGGAAAAAGTTAAGCTGTCACTAATCTGTAATGACTAATAGACATCTCTCGACTTGCAAGAGACAGCCCAGGACCGAGGCAAGTAATAGACATCTCTAGTTATAGTTAATAACCTTATGAATGCTACCTCATTGTTATATATTCATGGGGGGGCATAGACCTTACCACGGAGCAATGCTCCTTTCTGTAGCCTTGTCAAAGACATTATTATGCAAACTCTCATTGAGTTAATTACAAGTTATATTGTAGCAAACACTCTTGACACTATATTTTTATCTCTATCTATTCTCTTGTCGTGCCGAATTATTTCTTTCTTTTACCTATTTTTTGGTATAAAAAGTTTTAAGTCACCTCCGAATTTTAAAATATATTTGAAACTCGACTTAACTTTTTAAAACAAGTTATAGTGAGGTCCTCTGCTAGACGGTTCCCGATTCGTTCTTCCATAAACTGTGAACCATCTATTCTGAATTTAAAATATCCGTCGTGTCTCTGTAAATTTGTTTTTTTTTTTGCGTTAGAAAATCCGTTTCGGGAACGCATCCGTCACAAGTTATAGCAGATCCCAACCGATTAAATTAAGTCTCTAAACCGATAAGGTGTTCCGTATTAGTACGCTAGACGGCGGAGACACGGGAACGCATTACGCTTCCGTTACACCAAAAAGCTTAGGCATCATCCTAATAGACCACGAAGGCGCAACTTAGTTTCCACGAACGTGTGATCATACTTTTTGATGTTTTTTTTTATGTTACAAGGGGCAAACGAGCAGGTAGCATGCAGCTAAGTGCCTACTGACGCCCATGGACATCTGGATGACCAGGACAGGACCAGACAAGGCAAGCAGATGCGTTGTCAGTCTTAATGACGAGTTTAGGCCACCGGAAAGTCTTACAAACCGAACGAAACGCGACCACAATAGCATCACTTGACGTGACAGCATTGCCGCTACTGCACGCCGATGTTATGGGATTATAGAAGCCGCTGCAACCATTCTGGATCTAGGGAAACAGCACGAAATTTTAGTAGGTTCCGTACTCTGCATCCATAGCTACCGCAATTTTTGGGTGGGTGTTATAAATGGTGTAAATAACACAACACGATATATTCTCGTTTGCCCTGCATTGGGCCAGAAATATAAATATTGAGTATTATAATCCTCTATAACACGGTAGGTTTATTCCACATTATAGGAAAACGCGTTGTAGGATGATTCTCGTACAACGCGCATGTACTGTCCCGAATGCGCACAATACAATATTATATTATGATATTTTATGATTTTGGATAATAATAAATTTTGAATGGGTCTAGCTTTATCTTAAATAGATTCAAGTCCCTTAAATAAATTTATTATATATTTTTATTTGTTATGTAATATATTTTTTAGTTTAAATTAGAATTAGTTTTTTTTAATTAGGTATCCCACAGTTTTTTTTTCCCAATATTTTAAATTAAGATCACTGTATATAATCTGCGAGGAACAAAAGGATCTTATTGTTAAAGGATAAAAAAAAGAAATTTTGTAAGTATCAAAAAATTTATTAAATATCGCTGAACTAGAAGTTACGTCTCTAGAAACGGTGAAACTCCTACGGTGAACCTTTTGACAATTTGCTATTTATATATTATAGAATAATATTGCAGTGTTATATGAACACCGTGTTATTGAAGGAATCAAAGTAATGAATGCTTTTATCAAAAACTTTTAAAATCTTCGTGTCTGAAAGAGGAAATTTTCGAGACTGTAATAAAACAGCAGTGGGAATGCGCGCCGTAATATTTGACGTTGGATGTCGGAATCGGCAAAACCACAAACCGCACTTTTACCGATTTGGACCGCTGTTAAACGGTCGGCGGTAAAATTATCCGGATTGTTCGATTAAAATTACATTTGCACCGATTCCGGTTTTCAATGTGAGATATTTTTTTTACGGAATTTTACGGACACTGTTTTAGTGGAAGCCTTGAAGGAATATACGTGTAGTTCGGCCATTTGAAAAGTGAAAGTGAAAAACAATTATTTTAGAAGTAATGCCACACATATCATAAAAGAATATAGTATATAAATGTGTGGGCAGAACCCAAAAAAGGTTTCAGCTCAGCATTATTTCTGTATACCTTTTAAAGTATACAGAGCTGATTTTCAGCTAAAACCTAGGTTTAGGTGACGCCAGGGAGATGAAAATCTTAAATGATTAACAATAGAAATTAAAACTAGTACTAATAAAAATAAAAATTAAATTACAAACGACATGAAATCCGCTATTTGGTGTTATATGAAGCTACAAAAAATATTACTCCGCCACACAGTCTTCATGTTTATTGGTTTTATTAAAGGATTTTTTAATTTTATTTTGAAAATATTATGTCATGTCAAACTTAAACACGTTGGTAGGTCAAAAGACAATATTTGCCACCTTACTTATAAATGCAATAGGAAGATTAGTAAAGGAGACTAGCTACCAGCTGCAAAGACCGTTCCAGATTACAATTTCAACGTAAACTATTACACAAACTGAATGCAAGACACAATGCCGAGTTTACTGAGATCTCGTTAGTAACATCGCCGTGGGCAGCCCACCTCCCTCCCTTTTTCCTCTCCATTCCCCACTCCCTTTCCCCTCTCCCCCTCCCACAACGTAGCCCACGCATCGTAAAGGTTAAGGGCAACCTGCAATTGCGTCGCGAACTCGAATGGAAAGTCATCTGTTTCAATAAAACGGAGCTGAATGCAGCTATTACAGGAAAACAAATTGATACATAGACTTTAATAGCTCAACGGTGTAAAAAATGGACTGAAATAAGTAAGGTCACCGTTCAATTCAGGACCAACGGGATCAGATATAGACGGAACAAACTGGAGATGACCTTTGCCCAGAAACGGGAAAAAAAACATGTTATTAAAAAAATGTAAGTTAAAAAAAATAAAATTACATAAACTGATATTACAATAGTGAAGGATGCTATCCCATTTTAATAAACTAACTACAGATAATTTTATATAGTAAAATATGTCCGATAACTCCCCGAGGGAGTGATAAATTTTAAACATATCTAAACATGTTTGAACGTATTTAACAGGATTGTGGTATTAATTTGGATAATTTAAATAACAATTATTACTAAAACAAAGAAAATCTTTTAATATTTTTACTTAATAGTATTTAATTTTGTACTAACTCTAATTCCCCTACTGATGAAATTCAAGCATTTTATTATTTAAAAGCTGTTTCCTAAGACTTTGTTCGCGTAAAATGAAACTTATCCTCAATCTGGTCCTATTGCATAATCCATTCTTAGCAGATTTCTATTGGCTATAAATTACCTCCTTGCCAAATTTCATCTTTATACGTCCCGCGGTTTTGGAGATTTCGTGTAACCTTTCGCTTTTATATACAGATATAGATTATATATTCCATCACGTCTTTTGTCGGCTTTTTCCGTCATGCTTTTTCTATGTCATCTCTTCTAGTCTCCATCCATTATTTTGCAATATTAACGTCTCTTTCTTTCAAATGCTGTCTCTAATTTTTAACTACTCTGTAAAGCTGTGTCGCCGTAAAGCTAGTCATCAAATAAAAACCGCCCATTCAACTTGGCGGAAGATGAAAAGAAATTCACATAAATCAACTAATAACCGAAACAGTTGAATCAAGTCTGTGTTGTTATATAGGTTAATGTCACCGCTTTCGAAGTCTCAATCAAGGCGGTAGATCATAAATCGACAGCTATGACTGCTTAAAATATGTTAAAATACATACTAGTTTATACTACTTTCGTGGCGGTTTAATAAAACTCCAATTTGATATTATAAAGCATCAATAATCAACTGCTGTGCTGGCTGTGCATTCACCTCTCTCGGTCGAGACGTATAAAGATGAAATTTGGCAGATAGGTAGTTTATAGTGAATGGACATCCGCAAAAACGGATTTTACGATAGAGCCAGATTAAAGAGATTTAAGGGCAAGTTTAATTTGTGAGGACAGAGTTCAGTATATGTACTTTATAAATATAGTATGTACCAGAAGGATTGATTCATTTGTCAATTCAAGTTGAAACTTGTCTTGTTCAATTTATCCTTCTTCTTCCTAGCGTTATCCCGGTTAAATACCAGGGTCCGCTTAGATTGCAGAGGGTTTGGCTGTGGGGCGAGTTAAGATAACCGATTGCCATCTGACGTCATCCTCGGAACCCCCACGATTTCTTCAACCTTACGACTAATATCACAAAGTGACATTAATCGTGTCCCACTGTTTTACGTGTCCTCCGAAACACGGAGAAGGTAGGATATCGAATATAAACCAGTGCTATAATGGGCCACCCATCTATCATCCGGTCGCAGCAAGAGCTACTTAACCTAGCGATCGATTCGAATGCCGACCACTGATTACGCCACGACCTCCTCCATTTATCCGTTGTTATATATAAAAAACATTAAGTACCAATTGCTCCAATGAATTATATGATAGAAAGATATGACACTATAATAGTATTAAGTCGTAGGCACATTTGTAATTAGCAATTAATTTCAGACCCAATCGCTTACAATTAATTAAATTCCGTTTAACAGTATAGATTTTATCTGTAAGTAGGCTTGGCTGAAGGTTTATTTAATTCGTAACTTTCTAGTAGCCAAAGGTTTTCTATATCCGATATGTATTCGTGAAAGTGGGACGTACAGATGTTCGCTTGGTATGCCTCTGTAATGTTGGTACTTGTTTCAAGAAATCAACTATTAAATAAATATAAGGTATTTTCTACCCGACGATACACCCTTCAAATGATATTTTATGCAAGCTAACTTTTACAAGCTCTTCTGATTCGTCAATTATTTTATAAGCTACCACTGATAAGGAAGAGTCGAGCCACGAGAAGAATCAGCTAGAAACTCGTTGGCCAAACTGGAGCATCTCAGTTCCAAGCAATAAGTAGTTGCCTAACTTATACACATTCGTATTAATAATAATTTTCGGGGGCGTTTTAGATAATTCCTCTATGTAAGTCTGTCTGTTCATCTACTATGTCTGTTGGGGATCGGTGCCTTGACTGAGTTATATTGACGGGGCAATAAAACACCGACCTTTTCTTATCTTCATAGACACCCAGACTCGAGGTGGGAATCGAACCCACGACCCGCGGAGCAGAAGGCAGGGTCACTGCCCACTGCGCCAACGGGCCAGCCATATATATATATATATATGTAAAATATAAAAATCAATATTGTTGCCTGATTAATTAATTTTTATTTAGGTTCTTTTATTTTTATTTTATTTTTTAATTACAAGGGGCAAACGAGCAGGCGGTTCATCACCTGTGTGACTGTGACTTCCGCCTCCTATGGACATCTAAAAGGCTCGCAGATACGTTCCTGGCCTTTAAAGAGGGGTTTGGGCTACCGAGAAGTCTCGTATTAAAGGCCGGCAAAGCATCTGCTAGCCTTTTGATGGTGCAGATGTCCTTGGGGGTCGGTAGTCACTTATGTAAACCGCATACTCGTTTACCCCTACGCGATCTTTATCAAGTATTAAACTATTTAAAAAAATGTGAAAATAAAAAAAAAAAACTGGCCAATTAAAATCTTGTTACACATAGAGAAAGTGCAGTGTTTCTAGTAGTTATGGAATTATAGCGGAACTGAAAAACTGAAAAATTATTGCATCATTATCCACACCTCCACTTCTTCACATTAATGTGCTAATCAAAGTAAATTTCACACTGATTTATAATGCGTTGTTATTTTATACGAACTTCACCCGATATACGCTTGCGTGCATTAGGCTGCTGCGGAAAAACGTAAGATGTTTGTTAAAAAAATATATATATTTTTATTTTTTTAGGGTTTCGTAATCCTACAAGGATATATAGTTTCGCTTGGTATGTCCGTCCATCCGCCCGTCTGTCCGACCATGTCTAACTGCTATAATTATGATCAGAAGAAATTCATGAAATTTGGTGCAGTTATGTATTGCGGATAGATTTTATTTTTGGCAACAAAATAAAATAATATTAATTTTACTTTTTAGGGCTTCCTCCCATACATGTGAATGGAGGTTAATTATTTTTTTCTTTAAGCCCCATTGTGTGTCGTGTTCGTTTAAATCATTGTCATTACATAGCATAAAATAAAGTCGCTTCCCGGCGTTGTACGCGCAGATGTTTGAAAATATGCAACGGATTTTAATGCGGTTTTCACCAATAAACATATTAATAATACATTTATTTTATAGAAGATAAAAGCCGAGAATTTCAATGGTTTGTAGCGAGATGTCGTAAAAAACGTATTTTTGTGCGCTTACGTCGCGTGCGCTGGCTAAACCTTACGAGATAGAACAAAATAAAAAATTCACGAAAAAACGTAATCCTTTTCCTACTATTTATGAACTTCACAATCAGTTTCTCCTAGAAGTTGATAACGCAAAAGACCTAGGTGTCATCTTAGACAAAAAAAATTCATTTAATTTACATATAGATAAAGTAATAAGTAAAAGTATAAAGCTTTTAGGCTTTGTTAGGCACAATTGTAAGACTTTGAAGTCTACTTCGATATTAAAAATAGTGTACTACGCGTTAGTTCGAAGTAATTTAGAGTATTGCTCCAACATACGGGATTGACAAAGTTCAAAAACGTTTCCTTTTCTTTTTGTCAGTCCATGAAAAAAAGTTGCTTGAATTGAATTCTTACAGCGAAAGGCTCGATTTTTTCAAAGTAGTACCGCTTGAACATCGTCGTTGGGTGGCAGACCAAGTGCTTCTTTACAGAATTATAAACAACGGTTACGAATGTCGAAATTTGTTGCGTCGAATAAGATTTAATGTTCCTCGCAGAAATTCACGTTTTTCAAATTTCAAGCCTTTCACTGTACGGCGCTGCAGAACTTGTTTAGGAGCTAACGGCGTTCTATCAAGAATTTGTCGCGAACATAACAATTTCTTTAAAACCACACATTAAGATATGCATAATGCTTTTCTTCAAAAATAAAAAGAAAAATTGTATTTATATATATATCGCATAATAACCACTTTAGCTAAACTCTAAATTTTGTATTCATTCAAATGGTAGTTAATTATTAATATTATTTTATATTCTTTATAACCCCGCATTTGTCTAAGCTAAAAGGACGCCGGTTTACCTGTAATTGGTTGTGCACTACAACCTACGTAATGTACACGTTAGTTTAAGTTTTTACTGTATAACATCAGTAGGTTGACCTTATATAAATAAGAATATTATTCGCCCAAAGGAAAGACCGTTTGCTTCTCATTATTCTAAAATCGCACCCGGCTCCGCCTAAAGTTTGGGACTATGAGACGCAGGGTGCACGGCACGCGGCCCTACCTGCCCGACGAGTACCTGCGCTGGCGCCTGCTGTCGCCCGCCGTGGACGTGTACAGCTTCGGCGTGGTGGTGGTGGAGACGGCCACGGGGCTGGCCGCCAGCGACCGCCACCGCCCCGTGCCGCTGCTGGCGCACTTCGTGCAGCAGATGGCGCGCGAGGGGCTGAGAAATAATAAACATAAATAAATATATACAAGACTGTATGACACACGGACGTTTATTCCTAAAGTGGACAACTTATTATTTATTGAGTTACCGTCACTTTTGGCTTCGCCATAAATCAATTAGATGGTACAAAGTTGTTATAGTATCGTTAGGAAATACGCTAGTGTGTTTTTAAAGTTCTAGGTAAGCAATATATTACATATCATCATATATTTCATGTTGAAAGCTACTTTTATATGCCGTATTTTGTGTAATCTAATTATTAGCATTAGCGTTAGCATAAGCATTAGAGTTAGCCTTAACATTAATTATTGCATTTGCATTAGCATTGATATAACACTCGCATTAAGTCTGTTCGCGTGGCTGAGTTCTGGAACGGAACAGTCTGATGCGCCATCGATACGACAAGAAGAAGAAGAAGCACTTGCATTCGTACTTATAGTAGGAAGTAGTCTATGCTAATTTTTTAGTCACAAAGCGTCATGGGGATCAATTGGACTACGAAGATTAGGTGCAGAAACGACAAAAAAAAGGTTAAGGTAAGCTCAGGTTGTACATAACGCCAGATGTGGTTTTATGGAGCGCGTGATGGTTTTAGCTAAATTTTTGTACCACTTCGTATATCACCCTACTTGCATTGCAATTCTAATTGTAGTGTTTCCCTATGACAATAAAAGAAAGTTGTGCTGTTAATATTTTTTTTTGTATGATATCCATTCAATAGGAGTAGTAGCTCTAACCCGCGGCCTTATCTGCATTGTATTCAGTTTCACTTTCGCAATAATTATGTCCCTCTCCAAGTTTCAATCTATTACTAAAGCAAAATTCATCAATTGTTTCAGGTGTTACTTTCACATTTATGATATTTATTTATTTATACTAGCACCATATTGAGTTAAAATAATATATCGGACTAGTAGCCCACCGGTGCTTTCGAATAGGCAATCAAACATGGTCTCTCTTCAAATGGGGACGTTCTGAATGGAGCAAAATTGCTGTTCACCTTTGTACATATTCAGGCAGTTTGTCTCGAATAATAGAAACGGCTACTGGGATTACACTTGAAGTTTAGACAATACAGACAAAACCGGTGGTATATATTATTTATAGATGTATATGTGAATATGAAGTTGAGTCTGACTGTATCTTAATTATGCTTTTTATGTCAACATTTTGTCTAACTGTTCATACAAACTTAATAACGCATCTGAAGAAGAGTTAAAACTGAAGAGTTTGTATAAGAGGAGGTCGTGGCCTAATCAGTGGTCGGCATTTGAGTCGATCGCTAAGTTAAGTTGCTCTGGCTGAGACCGGGCGGTTCAGGGGATGAATTCTGACAGATGTCATCGTAACTGGCTCCACAGCCATATACTCTAAAATTTAAGCGGACCATGGTACTAGACTGGGATAACGCTAGGAAGAAGATGATTCTATACGGTTCAACTGCACTTTTAATAATGAATTAGCCATTACCCGTGAATTCATCCATGTAGGATAAGATAATATTGATCAAAGAATTTGTCTTCGATGATACAAACATACACTTTAATATTATTTGTTTGTTGAAACAAACTAATTGTTATTATTCCTTGAATAATCTCTTATTATTGACGGCTGTAATTCCAGTCTATGATAGAAGGCACTTGTCTAGAAAATACCTGGTCACTTTCGTCTTACAAACACCAATGATCGAATACTACAAACGTCATGAAGCGATATTACGAGTACACATCTCCAAACTGTACATGGCAAGCCAAATTATATATTTTTTTAATATTACAGCTGACAAGCCAGCTGTTGAAAAACTCATCGACACCTGCCTGGCCAACAAGGGCAACACACCTCACCAGACTGCCTGGAACTACGCCAAATGCTACCACGAAAAGGACCCCAAGCACTCCATCTTCCAATAAAGCATTCGCAAAACATAACATAAGAACATCCTTCATCGGAAGCTGACGTACAACTAAAAGAAATATCAAGTTACATCGCGTTTTATACACAATTCAAATTTCGAATACATTCCAATTCGCTAATAACTTCGTTCCATTTTTAAAATCGTCCAATAATTTGTTCTCATATTAAGATTAACCATTTTTCTGAAGTTATCATTGTTTTTTAAATCCAATAACTTATAGTTTAACATAAAATCACATCACCAAAACTTACACATATAAAATGATACTGCCAACACGAATTTAATTTTATTTTGGAAATAAAGTTTTTCTGGATATTATTGAGTACTTAGTTTTATTTTATTTTTATTTTACACCTATGGGAGTGCATATTTACGCTTGTAAATATATATTATATATTATGTTATAGATTATTATAGAAGCGTTTCTATAATAATCTATAACATACTAATATAAAGCTGAAGAGTTAGTTCGTCTTGTTTACTTGAACGCGCTAATCTCAGGAACTACTGGTCTGATTTGAAAAATTCTTTCAGTGTCATATAGCCCATATATCGTGGAAGGCTATAAGCTATATATCATCACGCTAAAATTCAATCTAATTTCTTTACCTAATTTTATGCGAACAAAGTAGCTCGAGGTGGGAATCGAACCCACGACCCCCGGAGCAGAAGGCAGAGTCACTGCCCACTGCGCCAACGGGCCAGTCAAATGATGAATAATAATGAATACAATAAAGTTACAACAATGTACTAGTTTTTTGAGTCAGTCTTTGTGACTCAAAACATAATGTTGACTTTACCTCAATCTCTTTCGATTGAACTGATGAGTTATATCATTGTATCGCTGCGTGATGGCTCTGAACATTTGTAATACAGTCGCATACAATAACAGTGCAGATAATAGGAAAACGAAATCAATATTCCTAGAAACTATAATATGCTTAGTTTATATCTCGGCTATACTCAGTGCCCTCTCGCGGTACTTTCGCCGACATAATGCTTACGCATAAACGTTGAGCGCACCTTTTGAAATAAATAATACCAGAGCCTTTATATTATGGATGTTACTTTCATTTCCCGAGGGCGTTCACGATTTGTTTTATGTCGGCTAATATTATATAGATCGATAATAAATATCTTCTGTTCGTAATTATGTTTATCCAATCTTCTATTAGCTCACGCTTAGAAAGGGAGGAGCGATCGTTAAATATAGGATTGATTTATGCAAAGCACGTGTAAAACAAACATTTCAATTTGGTACCATTATGATATATTATAAAGAATATTTGTTTTCTTGTATAGAAACTAGTTATCTTGTTACTACAAGATAAAGTGAGCGATGTGGAATATTATTTTAAAGCAAAGAAATATATTTTCGCTTATTGTTTGCATATTTAATGCTTTTGGGCTTTTAACAATCGTTTTTGATTTGTTAATGCGTTAAGAATATATCGATAGTAATAGAGAATACAGCGACATCGGTGATCTTTTCTAAGATGCAAGTTGTATGTTTAGTTACCGCAAGGGTGACAACCAAGAAATCAAGATGGCTCACGTCGTCGATTTGTTTAAACGATACAAATATTTTTTTTTAAATCTGATTATCTATGGGCAAAAACCACCACTTTATGGTGATCGGAAATGATCTCGCAGCAGATCAGACATAACATGGAAGAATGATCGATATTATTTAACAAAAACTGGCAACCTACAATGGGGAAAAATAAACATCAACTAGCAAAAATACTTTTTAAAAGACTAATCTGCTTTTCTGCATATAGGTACATGGTGAGTAGGCGCGTGTATCCTGAATTATTGGCAGTGTTTAGTAAATATCGCACGAACTCTGTAACCCCTGTGAATGCCACGTGAAGGTTGGCTTACGCTGCACAAGATTCATGGTTGTTTGAAGCTTCGGTACGTATTTATAGTATACTAGCTTCTTCCCGCGATTTCGCCGGTGAAAAATTGTTAGATTTTCTTAATGGTTCTATCGAAAAATCTTTTCTTAGCGGTCTGTCTACTAAGTATAAACTTCCTCCTTGCCAAACCTCAGCATTGTATGTCCCGCGGTTTTCGAGATTTCGAGTTTCACCTATCGCTTTAATATATATGTAGAAATGAACCTAATTAAATTGATAATGTAAGTAAGACTTTGGTTCCTGGGGTGCCTTTTTGAGAGAAAGATGGATTGGGGTATCCCAAAATAGAGTAGACTGGTCTAAATGGGTGGGGCTCTGCAGGCCCGGTTGTGGAACATTGCATTGTAATTAAATAAATGAAGCTAATTAAATAGTGTGATTGTATTTTAAATAGTGTGACGGGACACTTTATCGAACTGAAAAAATTTTCTTATTTATTTAATATAGAAATAGTTTATTTCTAACAAACAGTCGAAAATTTACACTGACAGTCTATTAGTATTATTTCAGAATTGGAAATAGTTTGTGTAAGGTATAATTATAAAATTATTTTCGTCCCCAACAGGTTAGACAGAATATTCTATTCGGTCAAGATCTGGATCTTCGAAGGTATAAGCAAGTGATCAAATGCTGTCAATTAAAAAGCGATCTCGATATCCTGCCTAATGGGGATAAGACAGTTGTAGGGGAAAGAGGTATGGATTCCTAATCCTTTTATGTTTTTCACCTTATATGAAAGCTCTTCTTATTAAAAATAATAATCACATGTTTAGTCTAAAAATGCATGCCCGTCCAAAGTATTCACCTTTACGTGAAAAATGTGTGTACACGCAATTCATGCAAGTTCATCAATAATTGGCTTTAAGTCGACCTTGTAGTGCGTGGATGAGTTTGAAATAAAATACACACAGCAGCAGCACACAGACAAACAATCGCTGCAAATTTAGTTGAAGGAGGTGCATTTTTAGTCTGAACGCACTTTACTGCTATTTTAAACTTAGCGTCATAGTTAGTAACGTGTATGTTTGTGTAGAGAATTGTATGTAAATTATCTATATCTTTGAATATAACAGACAGTCTATATGTATGTGGTGTGTACAGAAACATTTAAGTATGTACTGTTTCAATATATAGTAGAGCCGCAATAGCTCAACGGTATAAAGTATGGACTGAAATCCGCAAGGTACAGGTAAACAGTTCTGACCAAAAATGACTAAGAAAGAATAAAATACAATAAAGTGTAAACACTTTCTTAAAGTAGACACTTAGTCCAACCCTTTTAATATAAGCTACCATCAGCGATGGCTTTTCAATTTAGAAACTATCAAAACGTTTCAAACCAATAAGAAAAACCAATGAACATATTTTAATAACAGCAGCCAGTTATCCTTTTAAAAAGTAGGTCAGAAATATGCAGTAGTAAATAGCCAAATGGCCGAACAGATCGTAAAGGGAACTAACTCCTTGAGATTCTTTCTAACAAAGTATTTCCAACTACATTAGTCAAATAAGAAATCTAGCTCGCTGATAAGTGATTTACTATCAGCGGACCAATAAAAATAATAATAAAAACATCGCTGGCACACGTAAAAATAAGTGATGTCTCGTGTTTATTGGCGCGTTATCAGGCGAAATTCTCGTTAAAAAAAAAACAACTTACCGATAACAACTGATAGATAATAACCAACGAATATACCTAAACAACTAAAGACCGATTACTTGGATTCATCTAGATAAAATAGATATAGGTATCTTTCAGTACTTTCCCCCTTTATCTTTTTAGAAAGAAGGAGAAACAATATATTTAGTTGAAACAAAAACACACTGTTCATAGATAAACATAATATTTTTTTTTACGTTACAAGGGGGCAAACGAGCAGGCAGCAGAAACCTATGTAACTACTGACGCCCATGGACATCTGCACAACCAGGAGGCTCAGGAAATAAATAAATAAAAGCAGATGCGTTACAGGCCTTTAATGACGAGTTTAGGCCACCGGGAAGTCTCATAAACCGAACGAAACGCCTCAACAATACCATCACTTGACGTGACAGCATGGCCGCTACATCACGTCGATCTTATATAAGAAAGTATACACGTAACATGGTTGCAAAGACAAAAAAGAAACTCACAAAAAAAACCCTCATAAGTTATACTCCTATGCTCAGTGAGATGCCCAAAAATATGCTGTTTGTTATTCAAAAATATGAGCTCATTGTTGGAAGTAAGATTGATTTTCAGAGGCTCCCTCGCCTCCCGCCTCCACGCACGACATTGCCTTTTTAGAGTTCCGTAGTACTACAAGGAGCCCTTATAATTTCGCTCTGTCCGTCCGTCTTTCTGCCCTTAAGGTGGTCCCTCCCTAGCATTTCCAAACTATTAGACGTAGAGACTTGAAATTTTCCATGTTGATAGAACATGCTAATAATCATTTATTAATGTTTAATTTTTAAAAAAAGTTAATTAAATTTTTCTATCACCCCAAAATAATCACCAATCGTAACCACTCGAACTGGTGACTAAGTGCGAAAACCAGCCCGCCGTGAAGAAGAAGAAGAATAATAATAGCGGGGTGAATCCTCCGCCCGGTACATTTATGTATTTATGTATTGTATATTTAGGTTTATTTCTTTTATGTATTTAAGTAAGTTTATTAATACTCTATTTGACTGTTTATACATATTTATTATGTATCCGGGCGTGAGAGTTGAATTTATAAAAATAATAATAATAGAGCCAAATAAGATTTCTTATGCTCCTAATAAGGTGACTAAAGTGTTGGCCACGTTCAGCGCTAATAGAAATAGTTCAATAAAGCACCAAACTTTGCGCATTCGGCAATTACGATTTATAGGAAAGTCGATTTAAAGCAACGGGCATCTAATGACCATTTGTTGAAATTGTTTCAACGAGTTCCGTGTTCTCGCCACTGCCCGTAATCGCTATAAATCTATTTTCAAAAGCAATTTAGATGAGGGGAATATTTATTTTTTGGGGTTCCAATAGAAAAAAAGGAAATCCTGTTAACTGATAACTCTGTTGATTGAGACAACCCTCTATAATAATCATAAACTAAAAAAAATATATATTTATTTCTATAACTTACATAGATATAGGCTTACGTATTACAGCTGGAGAACAAATAGATATCCAGTATCAACAGATTAGAAAGTACAATAAAAGTTTAAAATTAAATGAAAACATGTTTGCGTATGTATTGTGTCTATGTGTGTGTGTGTGTGGATGTTTATACTTCAAATTATTACTTTTTATGTTACTCTATGCATACACAATCAAAAAATATGTCATGTTTTCCATACTAGTACATACAAAAAGGGAATCAAAACCTATAGAGTACTTCTGTTGATCTAGAAATATGAAATTTGGAAAGATAGGAAAAATTCTGAGAACCGTTAATTTTCTGAAAAAAATTACGGTGACTTTGTCAAATGAAAAGTTATTTTATGAAAAGTATTGGTCTTAAAATAACCAGGTAAAGTATTACATGATGGTATGGAACCCTTAGAGCTCGAGTCTGTCGCGCACTTGCCGTTTTTTTTTTCATTGAAAACAGAAAAAGAAGTTTCATATGTGTTCTTCTTTTTCCTAGTGTTATCCCGGTCTAGTACCAGGGTCCGCTTAGATTGCAGAGAATTTAGCTGATATCGATCACAAATTACTGACGAAAATCTACACTCGGTATTAAGGATTGCTACAAGTGATTTGGAACCCAATTTTGGAGAAATAATGGCTTTGTGATAAAGCTACATTTAATGTACTAAATAAAATCGCAAAAATCACTCATCTCGGCTATTAGAGGTTACAGATATTGCCATCCTAATCCCATTATTGAGTGCTCAATGTATCGTGAACATTGGGAAGCAATCGTCAACAAAATGTTGACGTGCAAAACAAGTCAACGACCCGCGCCGCGCTACTTTAAGTTTTATTTACATTGCGGTTTTGTTGTTTTAAATTTGTTTCAGTTTTAAAATCGCATTGGGACAGATAGTAATAATGACATTATAAAGCATTCAGTTTAAAAAAAATTGTACATTTTAAGAAAAAGCCGACGAATAATTTCACCACTGGGGAGTCTAGAATCATGTACTGAACCCATGGGATACGTATCCGGTACGATGTCTTTTACACCCTGCATATGACCATCACAAGTACTTGTAAAAAAGTCTATAATAAATAAATTTTGACAGTTACTGTATCTGCCTCTGCCAATATTAAAGGAAGAAAAGCAATACAAGATATCCTGTTGAATATTAACATTGACTTTTACAAAAATTTTAACGTTGACTTTTTTTGGGTTGTTAGCACATGGCTAATGAAGCAAAGTTTCTTGATAGTGCAGGAATCTTTCACCATTTATGTTATTGAATACGTAAACATATTTTAAGCTAGTCACACCTGTGTGAAACAGTAAAGTATTAATATTAAATATTAACTACTCTTATTATATATTATCTTAAGCTGTCTGTAGTATCTTAGTTGAAATAAATGCTTTTTCTTTCTTTCTTTCTTTCTAAAGTGATGTCATAATATACCAAAACTAGCAAACTTATGCAAAAAATTTATGCTAATTCCATTAAATGTTATAAAAAAACACAAATGAACTTATGGTCAACTTTTGCTTTCAAATTGCTATAACCTGTTTTGAATTTATGTATTTTTTTAAATATTCATTGAAGTCCGAGGAAGGTTCTTTTGGAGACCAAAAGATGATTGGGGTTCTACACATAAAATTAAAAAAAATTATAGTAAGTTGTACATTGAGTTGACTATACTTTTAAAATGCTCTCAATGGCATTCAGCATAATAAAAGGAACATCGATTGAACGAGTAATAAATGAATTAATTATTCTGAAGCAATCATTTCCATATTTTGATAGTGTGCGCCACGCCAGTGACCGTGGGCAAGTCGGGCATCGTGGAGTACGCGGTGCCCACGCTCAACGAGGCTGAAACGCGTCTTCTAGAAGATAGCAAGTCAGTACTTAGAGGACATTGTACTTTATTTGTATACGCAAAGTATTTTATTTTATTTGTATTATGAGGAGGTCGACCATTGTATCGACATTTGAATTTATCGCTAGGTTAAGCAGTTCTTACCGCGGCGGATTCATAGGTGGGTGACCCATTCTAATACTGATTTTTAAATATCCGACTTTCTCCATGTTTCGGAAGGCTCGAAAAGCAGTGGGTCCTGAGTAATGTCAGCTGAGTGATATTAGGCGTGAGCTTGTAGAGATTGTGCGGGGTCGTCAGACGGCAGTCGGTCACCTTGGCTCGCCCCACAGGTACATCCTCTGCAATTGACCACGAACCACGCTACTATAACTCTAGGTAGTATAAGTCTAGGTGAAAGAAAACAAAAAATTGTGTTTATTAAATTGGCTGGTACCTGTATGCCTGTACGTTTTAAGGAATTTTATCTTTGACATTATCTTTATGACCTTCCACTTTGTTTCTGGTAAACATGTCACTCTAATGACTCCGATACGTACATATGTATGTAAGTATCCTTTAGGTGTGTATCTGTAATTCCTTAATGCCTTATACATCCCTAGAGTTTTTCTTTGTCTATTTTCTATGATCCAGGCTACTTTTCCGAACTTACCTTAACCTTACCTAATTATTTAAATTAATTTTTTATCTGTATCGTTATAATAAGGGATTTCACCCATATCATCTCGATGTCCTAAAGTCCACAACCGTGCGATTGACTAGAAATTTATTACCTCGCAGAATTCTTCTGTGTAATCAGTTACTAGCTTCGGTATTTTCGAACCGATACGACTTCAAGGAAACAGCATACTCATTCCTCAAAGGCCAGCAACGCATCTGTGAGCCCTCTGGTGTAACAGTTGTTCGCGGGTGTTGGTAATTACTCTAGTGAACCGTTTGTACGTTTGCCCCTTGTTATATGTATAAAAAAATAAGAAAATGTCACTCAACGTAGGTGTGATTTAGAAGACATGCTAAACCTGGGGAAATGCTACGCCGTGGGCGACGAGTACTGCCTACACCCGTGCAAGTTGTGCCGCTACCATCCTTGCCCGCCTTGCAAGGTTTGCAAGCCGTGCCCTGATCGAAAACCGGAATAGTCCAAAACAAAAACCCGAATAGTCCATGTACCCAGAATTAAAGGTTCCTTTTACGTGAAAATGTACTAAGAAACAAATAAACAAGTAATAGTGTTTTTTTGTTTGTTTTTTCTATTGTTAATTTGAGTATTTTCTTTAATTTCTTTTTTATTAGATATTATTTTATTAGGATATTCCGAAATCCCGAAGGATGTTAAAGGCGTGTATTATTACTTAGGTTCCCCTTAGCTATTTATCTGATATTTAGCACGAGTTCAAAACACAGTGTCGCGATCATGTTATATAGTCTACAGCTACTCCATTAAATGGGCTATTGAGTGCATTCATTACTCACATCAACTAAGTGCCTATACGTATTTACTTTTCTTTCAACTATTTCCATTTTTAAAACTTGCAAAACATATAGTATAAATGTTTTACAATGATATATAATGCGCGTCATTTGTTTTTTTTTTTTTTAATATATTTGGTCGATTTTTAGTTTCACCTAGTATCTTTTTCATCCAATACATACATTTTATATGAAAGTTATTGGGAGACATTAAGTTTCTATGGTATAACGTATTCAACTAAACTCTTCAGCTTCAATATATTAGTATAGATTTGTCTATATGACTTATAATCTTGGGTTGGGCCTTTGTAGCCTACCAATAGTAGTATATTTCAGTACAAGATTACACGTGACCACGGGACTACCTCGTGATACTCAACACGTGCTACAAGTTGAAAAGTTTCGAGGTTCCGCCAAATTTATAAGGTATCTATTCTGACGGCACCTCAATCCATAGATTTTATGGTTCCGTAGACTTACGAGGAATCCTTATAGTTTCGCTCTGTCCGTCCGCCCTAACTTCTACAAATGTGAACATACATAAATGCATGAAATTTGGTACAGTTATGTACTGCGTATATATATTATCAGATACGAAGCCTTTCTACATTTCACGAAATATACCCTCAAAATTTAACAAAATCATTGAATTCACGGATAAAGTCGCGGGGTACAGCT
>JANCMC010001567.1:145896-157532 GCA_024363005.1 Charaxes varanes
TAAATAAGGCTCTATACATTTGCTTTAAAATGTTAGTACGAAGCAGTGAGATATTGAACTTGCTGCTTGACCTTCCAACGGCCACCAGGGAGCCCCCACGCGGATAATCCTGACTTTGGTCAGTGCTCCAAGTTACTAACTTACTAGCGACGTTTTTTACACACGTTTTTATATTAAACTAGCGGACACAGCAGCCGTTGTCCTGTACGAACAGTGGGTTACTTACTATATACTACATTCTATTATCCTATAAAACCCGTTCCTTTTCCCGTACCCGTTCCCGTTCCCTTTCTCTATATTTTCGAAAATTATCCGAAACAAACAGGATGTTTTAAATTATACCTCTTCTTTAAGGTAACGAACACAATGACAAGAATTATCCATTTTGGTGCAGTCGTTCGGAAGTTATGCGTTTACATACATTTTGGAAATTCATTTTTATTTAAATAGATTGGTAATATTAATGCATATGTAATGGACTACATAACAGAATTTCTCAAAAATATAATATCAGTAATTATTTCACTATAGAAAAATTTTGTGAATACGGTATAGTCCGTGTGTATTTTTTTGTCATGATTGATGCGGCACCAAAAATACCTCTTAGATTACTAAGAGTGTTGCCAAAAATATTTGCGTGTTTGTATTGATGTCTTAATTTATAACATACTAGGTTTTCTTTTTTGCACTTTTTAAATAAAATGAATATTTTTTTTTGGAAACATTTGAGAGACTTTTTTCAATAAATCTGCTGGAACTTTTAAAGAAGGAGCGAGTACAAGCCCATATATGAGGAATGGAAAAGTATGAAATTTAGATACAATCCAAAGCTCAGGAAGCTTTACACTGTTAGTACAAGTTTTATCCTTACGGCAATTGTAATAAGAATGGTCCAAAGTTCACTATATAAAGCTCTACGAGCTCTGGAATGTTAATAAATAACAATTCTAAACAAAGTTATTATATTAATTAGAATATAGAATATACAAGAACGATAACAGAACAAAGAATTCATGAGAATTTATGAGTGGATTCAAGACTTTGATTTCTTCGGATTTGCACATGGCGACATTATCAAAACGATACTTCTAGAAAGTGGAAAGGGTCAGGACCCTCAATCGTGGGAACTTCGACGCAATACTAATCCATAAATATGTACATATCTTGTATGTATTTGTACATTATTAGTATGTGTGATGACATGCCAGTAGCAGAATAGCAGGCGGGTCAGTTCTGACTTAAAGACTACAGACGCTCATGAACTACCACTAGATCTCTCAGGTAAGTTTATATTTAAGAAGTGACCATGCTCTTTCCTGATGCTGGGTTTTTAATTCATATCGGTTTGAAAATATCGGAGCTGGCAATTGTTAATGCACTTTTCTTCTAAAGAAGTAGTAGTTCGAAGGCACAGAGATGTTATATGAGGCAAAAAATTCCCTGCAAATTGCACGGTCGTGATCTGTCGTGGAAACTGGATATTGCAAATTGCACAGTTGTGGTCTAGCGTGGAGGCAGAACATTCCTTGCAAATTGCACTGCTGTGGACTGGCGTGGAGGCAGAACATACCTTGCAATTCAGACTACACTGAACGCACTCTAATCGTAAAGATAGACCGTCTGACAGAACCTTGAGCTCTACAACGTAATGGTTGTGTAACAAGGTAATCACTTGCAATGATCATTGATAATTGATGAAGTTCATTGCGATGACGATTAACTTCCACGTCCTTACAATAACAGGAATATTTTCGTGGAAGTTCTGTATTTCCATACAGCGCAGAAATTAAACATATACCTATTTAAAAAAATATTCATTTCTAATAAGCATTTCAGTCAAACCTATTTGTTTCCTTTTTTTAAATTGACAATATCGTTTTTATTTTATAAATTTATGTTATTTTTTTTAGTGGAAACTTAAATGAAAACTTTATTTTTTTGATCTTTGTTTTTATTGATGGAAGTGGACCATAGCATTGTATGTTTGCCAAAAATAAAAAGAAAAGTGTCATTTCGGGAGTACGTACAGAAGTGAAATCTGGAACATACAGAGACTGCGTGCGTAGCAATGGCATCGACGCTGCGTGGTGTCGGTATGGCAACAGTGTCCCGAGTTTAATGCTTTTTCCCATCTCACAACTGCACAAGAAAAAAGTTTTTCTTTAAAATATTGGCGATATAGTATTAGAAAATCTTATGAATAAAGCATAAATGAAGTTTTTGACTATTCATAATACTTTACAACCGTTTTAATTCATAAGCGGAAGCAGATTAGTTCGCTTGTATTTTAAACGCGCGCGTGGCCTCACCGAAGGTCAAGGGAGGCGGGGTGGTCTCCCTGAAGTATCATTTCAGTGGATTGCGCTCCATTCAAGAGTCGGCACTTGTTGCTGAAGTATTCAAAAATGACCTAAGATTCTCAGTACTGAGTTTGGTTAATATTGGGTTTAATAATTTGTAATCTGTGTATACATTATTTTAGCGAAGCAGGTATAAATTTAACGTTGAAATTTCATACTAATTTTTTGTGAACGTATGTAATTTTTTTAAATATAATTCGTGTACGGATAATATTGAAGGGAGTAAGTATTACATCAATATTTTTGAATTTCTCATATTCAAATTTTTTGGCTGGTATTTTTAGGAACTATGGCTGAGAATAAAAAACTATATCCCAATTGTGATAATAACGTGTGGTTAAGATCCTGTGATGTCGAGGTCACAGAACCTCTAGAAGGTGAAATTACAGGTGATTTATTTATTATACTACAGAATTAAGTGTATTTTATAAAATTGTAGGAATCATATGGCAACAAATTCAGCCATTAAGCTGCAATCCAATACAAACTTTCGCTAAATTATGGCTGAATGCTTAGTAGTATAAACATTTTAAAAAATGCTATGGAATTTTACGTAACATTTAACCGTGCACTCTATGGATTTATATCCAGGGTTTTAAGATATTGCGGGTGTAAAAAAAAAAATAACTTTAGCATCACTTTATTCTAATTAGAAAAAATAGTTATTCGTTAATATTTAATTATTTTTACACAAATATATATATTTTTTAATATATAAATACATACATATAGATAATACGCCCAGACTCGAAGTGGGAATCGAACCCACGATCCCCGGAGCAGAAGGGTCACTGCCCACTGCGCCAACGGGCCAGCCAAAAATTATTATCCAATAAATATTAATTAGAAGAATGACAAATATGTGGAATAAATAATGTTGGTTTGTTTTATATATAACTTATAATTAATCGACAACAGCTAATTTAAGCGTAATTTTATATTACTCGTATTTATGGTTTTTTTTTATATTTATTTATTTATGTTTCACAGCATTGAAAGTGAAGCTGATGATGCGACGTCCAATCAACCAGTTGGTAGCGCAGGGCATCATGGCGCGTAAGTATTTCAACCACCATTCAATGCCAATATAAGAGTATGAGACCCACACTTATTTAATGTATGGTTGTGAGACTTGGACACTAACACACTAAGAAGATAAAGGGCTCGATAAAGAGAAAGGACGGAAGCTTTAGAGTTTGAAACAACCGAAATATTTTGAATATAATATCAAGGTCTTTTTCTCGAGCCCAAAAGCTTGAGGCCAAAGTGTATCTGACATGTGGTAAGTTAAGATCGTGACATTAATAAAGCGTATCTTGTCTTGGTCGTCCGACAGGCCGAAGATCCTTTGGATAATCCAGGTATCGCCTGGAGGGACGTTGCTGGAACAGTTCTGCGCGACTTAGTAAATATTAATAGTGTAAACTCAGGCTAAGATTTATTATAGCTCGATGAGCCACTAGGCGATTAGTTTGTTCCTTACGAACAGAAATAGCTAGTTCAAAGGATATAAGCAGAACAATTACTAATCAACTAATCATGTAAATGACGAGTGTTGGTGAGGCGCCCAAACGCCTGCGCATCCAACGTCGCACGCGTGGGCGATGGAATTTTATTTACGGGCTAAACGCCGCAGCTAATGAGATTTTCTAACCGATTGGCAAAAGGAACGAACAATATAGTTGTACTGTGTTTAAAAAAAGTTAAACAGCATATAATTTATGTAGATTTTACACCGCGTTGAAGTTTTCTAAGAATATTACAAATAAATCTTCGACACATAACTTTAATATAGAATTGTTTGTTACAACCTAAAACATGATTACTTTATTTCCTGCAGCGCTGAAATGTTTGTTATTAGTCCAGGAATTCTCAATAAGTTGACGCTTCTAGCATGTTTGAAAGCAGCTGAATTATTTAGCGAATGTGTAACTGCTTTATCCAAAATTTTGAAAGATTTTGGATTTCATTTTATATTGAATGGACAAAAGGAAAATTATTTAAAAAAACATAATTAAAAAAGAAATTACTGTTAAAGAGAATCTACTTTAGCTAGAGACATGTACTACTGTACTGTTATGTAAATCTGTTGTACCTATTGTCTGGTAGTAAATATCTGTGTATCTCTTTCAGTATGTTTGTGTTCAATAACAATTGTAAGACATTTGTGCACCTTACTAAAAATATGTATCTTTTATCTTTTCAGATTTGTAAATGTTGTCCAAACCTTCGGCCGTCGTCGCGGACCCAATTCTAATTCTTAGGTTTATAATTTGTTAAAATGCAAATATAACATCTAATTTGCAATACAATGGGTTTTATTTTTATTTACTACTGTCTCATCTGCGGTACCTTGCTTTAACTAGATTAGAGACTTATGCAAGCTGTATGTAAAATGAAAGTTTATTACTTAAGTCACATGGGTGGAATTAAAATTATTCCCAACTGACTGAAGTATTTAGTCAAAATCCAGGTTTAGTTCTACAATCAGAGGTAAGTGAGATAAGAGGGGAACTATGCCATACTTATCGAGATTAAGTCAAAAATTATTGTAACAAAACGTACATCGATTCAAGGTATGCCAGTAACGCAAAAAAAACTAACTTAAACATGTTAAACAACTTGTTATAAACATTCGAGCGTATAAAGCGCCTGTCGGAATATTGTCTTGTAATTTAAAGGGGCACACTGGTTCGATTACGCGGCATTTGCTACGCGCTAATGCCGAAGCCAGACAGCTTCCTTTGAATGATCATTTCAATGATCATGTAGTGTGGCCGGGGACTTCGTGGAACTGTACAAAGTTTTGTAGTACTTTGTAGTCTTCAAGGACAAAATGTACAAACACTAAGATGTCTGGTTCTGGCATAACAATATGCTGAACTCTAATACATAAAAGCGCAAGGTCACTTTACACGAAAACCGCAGCACGTACAATGACGAAATTTGGCAAGGAGGTAGTTTGTAATTAATGGCACATCAGCTAAATATTTTTCGATAGGGCAGTCTAAAGGTTCTCGCAAGTTGTCGCTAGTAATTTAATATTTCTAATACAATGGACTGATTTCGATGTAATAAAAATTAAACTATATCTATATAAAAATAATCCCAAAATGTGTTGATAAGCACAAATCTCGAGAACAGCTGAACCGATTTCGCTAATTCTTTTTTTATAATATACCTTGAAGTATGAGAATGATTCTTACGGAGAGAAAAATGTTAAAAAGTGCCGGAAAAGGTCTTTTCAAAACAACACTTTTGTATATTACTATACAAAAGATTCGTAGTTATTCATAAAAGTCAATTTGAACTTTAACACCATAATATAAAGTTCAAACATTAGTGAAGAAGTTAGGTGAAGGCGAAACAATTGATTGTCGTTAGTATCGTATAAATACTTAAATGTCAATTTTTCTCAATATTCATAATATAGTAACATCAGTCAAACAAAAATTGTCTGTGGTAAAATGTCAATTGAAATGTAAACATCTGTCGGGAAGAGGGACGGGACTGGGAGTGGGAACGGGACTGGGAGCGGGAATGGGAACGGGAACGGGGACGGGTACGCAAACGGAGGCGGGATCAGTAACGGGGAACGGGGGTTATATAGGGCGATAGAAGAAAATATTAGGTAGCACAACGTTCGGGCTGGACATCAAAGATAGTATTTCTCTCAAATGTTTCATCGAAGACAATATTTCTCTCAAATGTTTAGACTGAGTCTAATCTCTTGTTGATATTTTCATTTTTGAGTGTTTCTGGGTAGTTTAGATTAATACGCCTACATAAGGCATACCTTAAGAAGGTGCAGGTCCAAGTATTGTCTATTCAATTTAGTTTTGTAACATAAATCATCTCCATCTTGAAACAAACACTAGTGTGTCCTGAAAACATTCTGAACAAGATGTCAAAATGGGCCCAATCAAAAGTTCTTTTAAATAATTTTAATTAGTAAAAAACTATAAACGTATATCAATTTGCGTCCAAAATTGTCGGCATGCCCACCGGCGACCCCCGTGGCGTTCAACGTATGCTTTTAATGTTTTTATTATATATTATATTAATTATATTTCGTTTAAAGAGTCAGGAAATATTTTTGTGGTCTATTATTTTTTACTTTAAATTGATAAGATTAGTAGTATTAATTACGCTAATATTATTGATAAGACTAGTAGTATTGATTAGGCAAGTAGTATTGATTAGGCTAGTTGTATTGATTAGGCTAGTAGTATTGATAAGACTAGTAGTATTGATAAGACTAGTAGTATTGATTAGGCAAGTAGTATTGATTAGGCTAGTTGTATTGATTAGGCTAGTAGTATTGTGTAGAGATCGTGGGGGTTCCGAGGATGACGTCAGATGGCAATCGGTTATCTTAACTTGCCCCACAGCCACATCCTCTACGATCTAAGCGGTCCCTGGTATTGAACCGGGATAACGCTAAGAAGAAGAAGACAAAAACATTGTTACACTAGACAATTATAAGTAATAAATATATATATTGAACTATATGACTCCCGGACATCTATTCCTATGGTAGACAAATTAATGCCAGTGTTATAGGTAAAAACCTCTGTTATACATATTTTTTTTGAAATATATGAATACATACATATATAAAGAATACACCCAGACTCGAGGCGGGAATCGAACACACAAACCCCCGAGTGGAAGGCAGAGTAACTGCCCACGGCGCCAATGGGCCAGCAAGGTGATAAGACAATTACATATACATACCATCGTCATATCTACGATTTGACACCATCTTATATGAAAATGTATACATGTGTGTTTAAATCATTTGGTATTAGTGTGCGTGTGATTTCCTTTTAGTAAATTAATACGTTCATAATGCATATTTTATAAAAATGTTAGCATTCACACACCATTTTCTAGATAAACTATTATTGTGCCGAATTTGATTCTCCTCTGTACGCGGATTTTTCGAAAAATGGTACCCAAAGTTTTGGCTTCACGTGTTAATATATAGATATCTTTAATCTACTTTTAAATATGGACAGAGTTCGCGAGATTGCTACTTCCAAAATATATATATGAACTGTTATATTAATCCTCTTCAATCATTCGTCAACGTACAGGAACTGTACATAATCGAGGTTAGATCCACTTTAGATGAGGTCTTCCAGTCCACTCCATTCCTGATCAATCCGGTTACTAACCGGATATAACAGAAAACACCGGTTAACGATGATTGTTCCGAGTAATCCTACCTCAACGTTTATTTATTTACCTTGATCGCGTATCCACGTACAGGCTTCCTCAGCCACAATCCAATTATCATAAGAATGCAAAGAATTCTGAACCTAAAAGTCTATGGCATTCAGCTCATTATCACACGTAGTCTTCAGGATGTTATAGTGCCTTTGTAGGGGTATTTATTCGAGCTACTGACCTTTCCGAGGAAGGAAATCGACGTCTGTTCAAGAACATTGCAATGGGATGTTTTGAGTAGAATGTTAATGTAACCAGGCTAGGGTTGCTCTCAATTTTCTCAAATCATTTGAATGTTCAAGAATTTAATCTAAAAATACCACTAAATTTATACTACTGTCACATACGGTATATGGGGAGTTACAATAGCAGATAGGGTGCTCCGGGGTGGTGTACCCGTAGTGGATCTGACCAGTTATCGAACCGATACAGGAAGATCCACCCCCTGGGACTATATGCTATAGTCACCTAAATTTGTTAATGCCTTTTCAATTATATTCTTTTTAGTCCTAATTAAGTCTACTCTTTTAAGTGATGGGATCTAAAGATAACGGTATTTCATTTCATTTGGATGATTCTAATGAATTACAGCGAATTTCTAGTACTTCTGCTTCGCCATAGCGTTTCATTGGTAAGCACTATAATGTATTAGACGAAACCATTCAATCCCTAGCATCTGCACGCTGGACATTATTGAGATAAAAGATGGGAATGATCAAGTATACAATCTTTAAGAACGTTGTAGAGGGATTTCGCTAATAGAGCCATGCCACTGAAAAAATTAAAAAAAAAAGTAATTAAAAAATCGTTTACGTTAATTATTACAATGCAGACGTATTGGGCCTACTAACCCTTAGCTATTGAAGCTAAACCCTGGCTATATTTTCTTCAAGCCATCAAATTTCTAAGTTATCCGGTAATCATTTTAATCACATACAAGCTCGCTCGTAACGAATGGAGGACGTTAAAGACAATGTGCGTTTCCCCTACAGTTGAATTGCTCCCCGGTTTTTACAGTACATACGCAGTTGAGTGTTGTGAATAAAGGTGCATGCACATTAGATTTTAGTTTTTCATATATTAAAAATATATATCTAATTTGTCTGGGGAACAAAATGTACAAAGTAATCACAGGCTTACTGATAATATGTATATAACTAAACATAATTACAGATAATTTCATTGCTATGTGGGGGTTGCTCAGGATATTAAAAGGAATTGTTTATATTATAAAAAAATATATGATGCTGTCATATTCTTGAATAATATCAAATTGTATTAAATATTACTACTTTATCTCAAAGCTCTTAACAATATTATACCATTTAAAATTTTGTCATTGGACGGTATCAGAAAAGGATTTAAAAAAAAATCATATAGAACCACAAACATATTAAGAGTAGAAAGTAGAATAATTCAATTCAACAAAGTATCGTTGAAAATATTTGGGACTCAAATATTTGTCTTTACGGTCTGATTAAAATCTTTTTAAATAAATAAATAAATACATAGGACTATATGACACACGGACGTCTGTTCCTAAGGTAGACAACTTAATGCCTGTGTTAATCCGACCTCCACCGAGTTTCGGAAGGCATCTAAAATAGTGGGACCCGATTAACTTCACTGAGTGATATTAGTCATGAGGTTACAGAGATCGTGAAGGTTCCGAGAATGACGTAAGATAGTAATCGGTCAACGTAAATCACTAACCCACAGACACATCCACTATAATGTAACCGGAACCTGGTACTAGACCGGGATAACGCTAGTAAGAAGGAGAATCGCTACAGTAAACTTTTCTGACAAACCATTCGTCCCGTTATTAGCCATTTAAAAGAGGAAGAAATAAAAATATTTGCTGGAGCACCTAAAACTTTACTACAATTCTTATTATCCAGAATCATCTTTAATGCGGAATTGTCAATAATAGCCGCTACACACGTTTCGATAAAAATGTTGCGAAAAAACTGTACAGTTACAACTACGCAGTTTTATCAATACATGCGAATGAAAAATCGATGTAGATTAAACTGCACAGTTTTTTCGCAACGATTTATTGATATGTGTGTAGCGGTTAGAACAGTTATGCCGGCGCCAGACATAGCTTCATTTGGATGATCACGTAATATGGCCGGGGTCTTTGTATAGCTGCGCAAAATTTAGTAGAACTTTGTAGTCTTCAAGGACAAAAACGTACAAACACTTTGAGCTGTGTCCGGCGCCGGCATTACAAACAGACGTAATGAATTAGATGATTATATATTCAATATGGATACACCGGCTGCCATGTTCATAGCTTACGACCGTACTCGTATCATACGCGTTTCTGATTATAACCCGCGTATTTGGAATTAATTGGTCTACAAACATCTTATCATGTTGCAAATACAAGGTAATAAAGCTAATTAATCTTACGTGTAATACGAATATAAATTAATATCCGTACGTTATTATCCTTTGTATACATAGTTGATAGGCTCTGGTGTTAATTTGAGAAGATTATTCATGAACGCAGACAACTCATTAAAAGAGTTTATTTATTCGTTTATCCACAGATAAATAAATTAATGTATAAATATATAGGACTATGTGACACATAGACGTCTGTTCTTATGGTAGACAACTTAATGTCTGTGTTATAGGTAACGGCCGCAGTTTATACACAAATATTTTTTTTTGAAAATATATAAATACATACATATAGATAATACACCCAGACTCGAGGCGGAAATTGAACCCATGAGCCTCGGAGCGGAAGGCAAGGTCACTGCCCACTGAGCCAACGGACCAGTCGATATAGATGTGCATTAAGCACCGTGTAAGCAAATAGTGTGTGTTTCTCCAGAGAGTCAACGACTTTGAAAACGCGAATGTAAACCTATAGATCTTATGTGAGAAAGAGACACTGGTATCCGGACGCGCCGCCCCTATTCGGCTGCAGACCAAAAGGACTACAAGCGTGGCGCTACCTCTAATTAGATAAATAGATAGGAGTAAAGGAAGGGATGGTGTAAAAGGATATAAAGGTAGAGGTAAAGGAGAAAAAGGATGCGGATATTACTGTTACAAACGTTATAGGCATATAGGCATGGATCTAACCAGTTGTCGGACAGATACAAAGGAAGATCCACCCCCTATAGAAATGACTTTGGAAGTTTCCATCAAAACAATCCTAATTATTAAAACGAACGCTTCCAAAATTTCACAAGGTCTTTCAGTGTAACTGATTTGAAACTCACAATTTCCGCACAAATCTGATTTAGACTTATTATCTGTCTGTACTCATGAAATGAAGTTAGGGCTACCAACATTTTAAAGTGAATTTTAAAAACTCTGTTTATTACGTATTGACTCTCTTCAGCTAAGCCGTAATGAACGGAATCTGGCTGTTATAAATATATACTAGACTATATGACACGCGCACGTCTGTTTCTAAGGTAGACAACTTAATGCCTGTGTGATAGGTAACAGACGCCTGTTATACACAAATATTTTTTTAGAAATATATAAATACATACATATAGATAATCTCAAACACCCAGACTCGAGGTGGGAATCGAACCTACGACCCCGGAGCGAAAGGCAGGGTCACTGCCCACTGCGCCAACGGGCCAGTCAGTCTATGTTATGACAGTATAAATTCGATCATAGAGCACATAAGTCTTTGACTTTTTTATATGTATTTTTGTTTTAAAGACATACAACGTTTTAGGATCAAGTAAAATATGCCAGATTTTTCTATTCACATAGAGCAGTTGCTGGAAATAGTAATATAGAATTTTCCTATCGCTATCAGGAACATCAGAAAGTCAGTGTAGTGTTGTGCTTTGGAAGCAGATTCGGTGGTGTAGCTTTCGGGTTGCAGCATTGCACCGATTTTCCCTCATATTCATGCGTAGTTTTAAGCAAAGTAGTTTAGTACTTGTGTTGCGGACAGATGATACATAAAGATCGACATAGCGACGTGTTTGATCGGGGACGTCGACAACCCAAATAAGTGAGGCTGGCACTAGTGTACATAGTGAGCGAGATAGCTAACTC
>JANCMC010001581.1:0-13613 GCA_024363005.1 Charaxes varanes
GCAGCCAGAGCAACTTAACTTAGTGATCGACTCAAAATGCCGACCACTGATTAGGCCACGACCTCCTCAAAAATGTAATAATATTTCTATGAAATTTCTTGATTTTTAATTTGGGTCAATACGTTATTAATTTTGTGAATTTATCTAGTCTATATACGACACAATAAGAAATAAATAAATGTTTAATAAAGAAGGAGAGATGTTATTTGTTGATACCTGATAGGAACGAAGTTCCTTTTGATATTAAATTAGCTAAACCTTAATACTATTTCCCATTCTTTTCGACAACCATAAGGTGGCATCTGGTTCCCTCAAAGATGACATTCATGGCAGGAAATTTCTTGTGAATTTAATTCGCGCTTTAGTGAAACTTTCTTTTTATTCATTTTTAATAAAAATAAGGCGCAAACGGACAGGCGGTTCACCTAAGTGACTATCGACGCCCATGGACAACTGCAACATCAGAGGGCTCGCAGATACGTTGCCGGCCTATGACGTTTTTTTTAAATTGAAACGGCGAGTATTTGACATTTGCCATTCATAAGTATATTTTTGCCTCCTGTACACATAGCAGTACCCATTGAACAAACTCTGGTCTCCCGCAATTGTTTATCATTAATTCTGCGGTAACTGGTGGGAGAGGGGAGGAGGAGGGGAGCCGCGGGGTAAATGGTTAATATAAAGAGTGGTGAATTGCGCTAATTATGTTTACCCTTACCCCCCTCCTCACCGCCGTTCGCCGGGCGTCGCTGTTTACCTTTGCGGATATCGCGTTAATCAGTTCAAACGAATAAAATGTTAATTTTCATGATTTAACAGGAATACCCTGCGGGGTTTGTTTTTAATCTGTGTTATAATAATAATCAACGAACGGCTTCAATTGTTGTTTTTATTTGTTGAAGATCAGCGAGTGACGCTCACCTGGTGTTAAGAGATTATGATTTGTAACATGACAACAGGATAATCTAGGAGACAGGGAATACGACAGGAACCCACACTCATTCTAATATTTGTCTTACATCGTATCACATTTTCAGGTAAGTAAAGTTGGAAGCTAATTTTAAAAGATCAGAGAGAGTAATGTAAAAAACGAGGAGGTCGTTGTCTAATGAGTGGTCGGCATTTGAGTTGATCGCTAGGTCACTCAGGTAAGTCACTCTTGCCGCGACCGGGTGATAGATGGGTGACCCATTCTAGCACTGGTTTATATTTGATATCCGACCTCCTCCGTGTTTCGGACAGGCATTAAGTTGTCTCCCTTAGGAAAGGACGTATGTGTGTCATATAGTCCTCTGCATTTATTTAACTAGCACGTTTCTCGCGTATCAGATGCGGAACCCTTCGACATAAGCGCGTCTCGACACGCTCTTGGGCCACTTTATTTTAATTTAGGACTCTTAGTTCACTTTACACTCAACAAAATTCTTAAGAACACACATCATTAAGTCATGTCGGATGTAAGCCTACTAATTAACACGCAATTATAATCAATCTAATGGCTTGTGCAAGTGCATTCTGCTCTCTCCTAATGACATGGTCGCGTGCCTTATCAGTCAGCATCTACAAATTGATAATAATACGTCTTCATTCAACATCATTACACCGTCCTTATGCAACGACCTTACGCAGAGTGTGCATTGACATTTTCAAAAATGTCAATTTTCTTTTTTTTATGTTACATGGGACAAACAAGCAGGCAGCAGGCAGCTAAGTGCCTACCGACGCCCATGGACAGCTGCACGACCAGAAGGCTAGCAGATGCGGTGCCCGCCTTTAATGACGAGTTTAGGTCACCGGGAAATGTCACAAACTGAACGAAACGTGATATTAATACCATCACTTGACGTGACAGCCTTGCCGCCACTTCACGCCGATCTCATGTGATAAAGATGTACTGGTACCCGGGCGCACCATCCCAATTCGACTACAAGCATGGCGCTACCTCTAATGACAAAGACAGATGTAAGGGAACGGGATGGAGTAAAAGGCCCTACAATAAATTAAGGTAATCCATGTACCGAGGTTATCCTTATAACATCTTCATACTGTTATTGACGTGATCACGTCTTACAAATCGATGAACGCCCGCTGTACGCACGAAAAAGTGTCACGTTCCGTTTGAGCCCAGCATGCAAGCGAGAGCGGGGAACGGGCAATAGAGAGACACGATAGGCTTAAGCGTTCGGCGTTATCACGTAAAATTTTCATCCGTAAACTGACTTTACAGACAACCAAAGCTTTTTCTGTCTCGTTTTCTTTATCCTATTAATACAAACAATGTCTTATACGGGTGAATAAAGATGAGACGCGTGCTTTGGTTTTGGTATGCCGATGCGGAAGTGCATGTCCACATGTCCGGGAACAGTTACGCATACGGCGTACGATGAACGGAGTCGCGAGGGGAATGGTAAACAATCAAAGGGCCGTACCGAGAGGTAAACTTCATTTCACTGCTATGTTTGTGCTGTGTTATCTGGGGTGGGCGTCCAGGGGCGAGGGGGGGGCCTACGGGGCCCACCGCCCTCTCCCCCCCCCCCCTATACAACAAAAAAAAAAAAAAAAAAAAAAAAAAAAAAAAGTCATTCTATGGAACTTGCTTACTATGGAAACAAACTTGAAATTGTCTCCGAATCATGAATTTACTAGTGATGGCATTGTTTACAATAATATATTAAAAAGTGACTGTTATATTGCAATTTAGTTGATTGTAACGCTCTACTGTAAAGCTGGAAATTTGGGGTTACAACAACTTACGTCGGAGGTATTGATATGTGAGTACAAACTAGTCGGACTCCCTAGCCATCAAATAAATAGTGTAACGTTACCATGTATTATAATTAATATATTGTTTGGTGTCGCAGTTGTCCATGGGCATCCGTAGTCACTTAGGTGAACCGCCTGCACGTTTGCCCCTTGTTGTATAAAAAAAAATTGCAAAAAAAATTGTTAGAAAACCTAGATATCATTCATCGTAAAAATATTTTTTTCCCATTCTGGTACCTGCATAAGGGACACCCTATTTATTGTGCAGCGATTTTATTCTACACTAGCTGACCCAGCAGACGCTGTCCTGCCCGAACGTTGAACATGTTCGTGCAGGACAGCGTTTCAGCCATTGTCACGTTTCAAAGCAGATAGATTAACTGGCTAAATGCAGACGAGCCAAAATTTGGACAAGATATGTGCCGATAATTATTATTTTACTAGGATTTAGCTGATAAAAAGCAAAAAACGTGTAAACGGTGTGCAAGTAACACAGCAATTTCCTTTGTGCTACGCTACCCTTTGAGCTTTAACCCTCTGCCCCCCCCCCTCTCCCTTCAGACAAAGCGAGCTTAATCCACACCTCTGTATAATTACCTGCTTTTGAATGTAGACATCATTTTTTATACAGCTACCATTTATTAATAGCAGCAATAGCTCAACAGATAGAAGATGGAGTGGACTCTGTGAGATGCTTGGTTCGATCTTGTCCCCGCTGGAGTATGGTCCACGCCTACCACTAGCATTAAGTTTGGACAAAGAAAATGGCCAAGAGCGTGTCAAGACACGCTTATATAGAAGGGTTCCGTATCTGATACGCTATAAACGTCTTTGGTAAATAACTTCGAAAGCTGTTCTATCATGGAAAATTTCAAATCTCTTCGTCTCACAGTTTGGAAATGCTACGGGAGGAGGAGGGTGGACCTTACGGACAGACATACGGACGGACGAAACCTGGTTAAAATTGATCTAGTAATTTCGGAGGCTATACGTTATAAAAAAATAAACAAAAATATCTTTTCACTTTAGGCAAATCTCGGAACAACAAACACGGCTCCGAGTCATTCGGCGAAACTACCCGAACGGTGAATGCACCTGGATATACAACGGAGTAACGATGACGAAGCCGATGATTACCGAACGGTTGTTGTCAGAACTAAGGTTTTACAACGTTACTTCATCAATACGTTCACAACGTCGTAGCGTGAGTGCACGAATACTAAAAGCCGAACTTGTAGCGAAACAACACCTTGCTGAAATTAGGCTGCAAGAGCTTCAACTACAGAGAGAAAGTATTGAGAAAAGGCTAGCTGCTGAAGTGGCATCATTACGGGCAAAAACCGAAAGAAGGACAATATGTGCTGACGAAACTGACACAGACCGAAGTGTCAACAACTGGGTCAACGGCATTCAAGTGCGGGGGGAGCCTAGAACTGCCTCACCGGTCACACCAGCATCAAGAGGAAAGTCGACTGAACGATATCCACATGCGTTCTCGGACTCAGTTGCTTCAGAAGAGAAAGGTCGGCTGAAAACAACTACATCGAATAACTCTAAAGATCAAGAGTTTAATAGGTGTGCTGATATTCTTGAACCGCTGTCGAGAAGTACAGCACCGTGTCAACAGGTAGAAGACTTATCTACGTTTAACGGTCTGATAGGAGAGTACCTAATCATAGAGAAACAATCATCTATACCCCAAAAAGACGATACCGTTCTGTGTGTACATATCTGCCAAGAAATGGAAGTCACACAAGAAAACAACGGCGAGGAGGCAAACGAATTCGTTCAAGCGTCGTTGAGCGAACGACAAGTCGAACGAGCTATTACGGAAGTTAATATCCAAGAACGAAGTGATAGACCCTTGCTCATATATGAAATAACACGTAAGATGACGACGTCCTCATCATGTCGTCATTTAGTATGGAGAAACGCAAAGGATCTGTTCATACACGAGATTGAACGACGAACGTTTGTGTCCAAACTCAAGTATTGGAAAGAGTTACAGAAAAAGAAGAGCATGGAAAGAAAAGAAGCAAAGAAGGAACATCCAGTTAAAAGTATCATCGTCCTCCCCAGAAGAGGTAGGCTGCGAAGATCTGCGCCGGGGGGCACCGCAGGAGTTAAGGCGCTCTTTAAGTTGAGCATGGTTCAGGGTATCAAAAGCGCGGGCAAAATCAATAAATAGTTCGTATCCGTTCGGAAATACAGACGCTGGTAATTGATTCCACAGAGGAATTGTGCGAGGTATGAAGTTTCTTGAAAAAAAAGGCAGGTATGGATATACGAGCTCAGTGCGGCGACAGCACCGAGCCGAATGTGGAGTGTCACTGATTCGCATGGCTATGTATCACCACAATTATATCACTTAGCGAGGCAACGCAGGTTTGCCTACAGTCGGTCCAACACGCTACATTACATTTCACAATAACAGAATTCCATTAAGAACATATACTGTTCAAAAGCGGTTGTCCCCATGGTGAAATGATGCTATAGTACATACCTTGAGGCGCCGCGGCGCACGTGAGCCGTATCCGCGTGCGCTTGCAGCTGAAGGAGAGGTTGAGGGCCAGCTCGCCGTCGGGGCGGTCGGCGTCGGGCTGGTCGTCGTCGGCGTCGAGGCGCAGGTCGCCACGCGCCGTGAGCAGGCCGGCGTCTAGCAGCGGCCGCACGTGGCGCGCCCACGCCTCGCCCGACACCTGCAGCGCCTCGCGCGCCTCCCGCGCCGGCACCACGTCCGTCTTCTCGAACATCAGCAGCAGCGCGCACTGTGGGAGTATGCCTTACAAAAATACCTCTCTCTCTCTCTCTATCTATCTATCTTTTCTTGGGTGTGCATCCCATTGTGGTGGGGTCAGACTTCCTAAGTTTCTCTCTCCGCTTCACCCTGTCTTTAACATCAGTTTCTGATAGCAGGAAGTTCCTCGTGTCCTTTAACGCTACATGTTTCCACCTTGTTTTGGGCATGCCTCTGGATCTTGGTCCAGGTATGGAAAGTTGTAGTGCTGAGTTGTCTATATAGTCAGGTGGCCTTTTTTTGACATGGTCATACTATTGCAACCTTCTCTCCCAGATTTTTTTGGCCATAAATACCTATTTGGCTATTATGGCATTACATGATAACGACCACTGTTGAGGACCTTGGCCTCTATCTTGTCACTCACCTGTGGGGTGGTAGCGCTGAGGTGGTACAGGCGCTGTGTGTATCGCGTCCTCAGCTCGCCCGTGCAGAGGTGGTGCAGCCAGGCGAGGCGGCGGCCGCTGAACGAGGCGCGGTAGAAGGCCTCGAACAGCCGCGCCGGCCGCTCCAGCTGCGCGGGTGGGGCCAGCGGGGCCATGGCGCCACCCAGCAAAATGTGAAGACTTTAAATATTATTAGCATATATTTAATGTACTCTAGTATCGTTAATCTTTGGAAAAAATAAAATATTTTACCTTTGGTATTTTAAGGGTTAGATACTCTTCCGCTGAGGGCGGGGGATACACTGCGGCAGTTTAGCCTTTCTTTCTTGGTAAATGTGGAGGGACCATTTTGCTGGCAATGCTAATTATGGGGAAGGAATGGTGGAAGTAGGAAAGGGAAAGGGGAAGGATATGAAAGGATAAAGAAGAAGGATGAGTCGAGGGTTCAGACCACAGAGTCTGGGCCTCTTCATTCGTTGAAGATGTCCACAAGAGGAACAGTGCTTTGCCATCTCCCAGGCCTGGGTGGTGGTACAATGTCTCTGAATAGGGGGTTGGCACAGTCCTTCAGCCCATCAAAGAATTTAATGTGCCTCCGGCCAATGTACTCTGGCACCGTGGGCAGTTGAAGCTCCTCATGGAGATCCACAGCCTTGGTTCTCTGGAGTGTGGTCCCTCTGACGATCCGGCGTAGCATGTTGTTCTGGAAGCCCTGTAAACTCTTCAAAATAGTTTTATAAAGATGTCGTAGGAGAGGCGCACCATATGCATAGTTGGTCTGATTATAGCCTTATAAATCTGGAGTTTTAGCCTCAATGATAGTTGCTGCGACGTAAGAAGATGATAGAGCCTGTATCCTTTGAAACGTGCAAGCTTGAGTCTCTCCCTGACATGACTGGAGAAGGTCAGATGTCTGTCTAGCGTCACGCCCAGATAGAGGATGGAATTGGAAACTTTTTGATCTTCACCGTCCACAGTGAATTGTGTAGTCATGGACTTCTTTCCTCGCTGGAAAGACATAATGATGGCGTCCGTCTTCTTTGGGTTGACTCTGATGCCTATGTCCTTCAGGTCTTCTACTATGGTGGTAGAGGCATTCTGTGCGAGGGTGAGTACCCGTTTGGAATTCAGACTGGAGTCATAGATACCGATGTCATCGGTGTATGCTGCAACCACTGCTCCGAAATGTTTCACTGCGATGACTGGTGCCGTAAATATAATGAACAGTATTGGTCCCAAGACTGACCCTTGTGGCACTCCGCAGGCGGTTTCATACGGAGTCGAAAAGCCCTCACCTACACGTACGACGAAAGACCTCCCACTGAGGTATTGTTCAACCATTCGACACAGTAAGGCAGGGAATCTAAACTCCTCCATACGGCAGACTAAAAGTTTATGAGATACACAGTCGAAAGCCTGTGTGCAGTCCAGGGAGATGAACGCTGTGGCCTTATTCCTCTTCATCTGGCCTATTGTGTGAGCTACAGAGATGACAATTGCATATATATTACTACGTTAGGTTAGTCCATAGTTGTTGTCCATAAATGATGTCACATGAATTTTACGATTCTTTCAGTCCTCTCCCCTCCTTGTCATACTTTCGAAACACCTTCCCCCTTTGTGTGATTTTTTTAATTTAAGATAAGGGGTCATCCATAAATTATGTCACACTTAAAGGGGGTCATCGAAATATGACATTGTGTGACACTGGGCAGGGTCAAAAGCTTTATGACATCACATTTCAAAATTAAAGATAAAAAAAAATTGAAAAAAATAACCTCAATCTGTAACAAGGAGGAGCGGAGGTGGTTAAAAATCGTAAAATTTTGTGTGATGTAATTTATGGATGACACCTAATAGACTGAACATATAACCAGTTAGGAAACGATAAATGACTAATTATGTTGCATAGAAGCTCCCTCAACGTGTGACACAATTTATGGATGGACTCTTATGGCAAATATTTAATAAGCAAGCTTGACCTCCATCTTATTGTACGGATTTTCTTTAACAATATTCATATCTTTAAGCAATTCAATGATTGGATAGTTATTTTCTGTAACTGGTATGTAGCCATTGGATTCTTCATTCAACCTCTCCTGCATAAGTAACTGAAATAAATTAAAAAAAAAGCTGTAATATTTATTCAGGCATTTAGATTATGCATTTACAATTAATAGTATGAAACCAATTGATTTATAATTTTTCTTGGCTATTTCAAAAGTATTAAATTATAAACAGTATAATACAAAGTGTCAATATTATTATTTAAAAAAATTTCATACTTTTTAGTAACTAGTCTTTGTGGATGATTAGCACTATGATCTATTTATAAAAAGTATGTACCACAATACATAAATACTCATGGTACACACTCATTATAAATAGATCATAATTTCATACTTTTAACTTCATAATTGTTCTTTTCATTCATGTATCAATAACAAGTCAAACATAAATTTTTATTTTTAATCTGAAAAGCCTTTTAAGTGTCTAAATTGGGTGTTTACATTGAATAAAGAAATTTATTATTATTATAAAATTTAATAAAAGTTGATAAAGTATGAAATGTTATCAAACTATTGTGTACATTTCTATTTTTAGTGAAACAGCAGTACTCTTGAGACACTCTTATATTGTTGTGAATAGTTAAAAATATATGTTTGAATAGCTATAAATAAAATATATGTTTAAAAGTTATGTCTCATTTTAAGTTGTTAGCGACACAAAAACAAAATTTTTATACCAAAATTTGAATTTACTGACAAAATAATAAAATTGTTTTCTAACGGTTGCAATGTATTAGTGATATCAAAACACGTAAAAAACTGTGTAATAATCACACACATTTGACATTTAATAATAGAAAATAATGTTTTTCGTCACTGAATTGATACTGCTTTGCAATACTAATAATAAACTGGCCAACGTTTACCAAAGATATATAATGTGAAAATCAGTACAAAATATATTCTGGTAATAGGAATAATTTATCTCTCACTAAAATAGTGTCCCATTAAAAATTTATATTAATTAGCAAAGTATGCTTCAAATGTCTAAAGATTTAAATAAGTTTACGTTCTTTGACTAATTTATTTTCTTTAAATGTAGAATGGAGAAAATTTTGGGTAATATTTGTGCTTTTAGTTAGATCTATTTTAACCAACACCTGAAAATAAAGAGATAGACAAACTTACAACAAAACTTAATTTTAGTTGGACGTATTATCTATAGGAATAATACCGTAATATTAATCGATTATAAGACTTTTACTTTTGAGCTTTTGAGTTAATTTGAGTTTTGAATTATTAGTATTGAGCTCCTTCCAAGCGATAGGCGCTTAACGACAATAGCGGCCTGCATAGTTCGTAATACTTATGCCGGAGCCAGACATAGCTCAAAGTGTTTGTATAATTGATCAAGAAATTGGTTTGCCACGCTGAGTTCTAATTTCGTTTGCACGTCAACTAATCAAAAGGCTTATTTTTGCTTGGAATGCATTACGTTAATTTCTGACAAATACCCTTAGCAAAATTTTCTTTATCTTGGAGATGCTCTTCAAAATGGTAAAGCATTTTCTTGGTTGACTACACTTTTGCCCTTGAAGGCTACAAAGTTCTACAAAACTTTGCGCAGCTACACAAAGTCCATACTACATGATCATTTAAATGAAGCTATGTCTGGCTCTGGCGTTACAAAAATTATTATTTTGGATATTCCAAATTATTTTTTTTTCTTTCTTTTTATTTTATTTTTTTATTAAGAGACCATTTTACTTATAAAATATAGTCAGTGCAACATAAAACACAGTCAGTTTCCCTGTGCACTGTTGATTCTTAAACGGTAATTTTATACAAAACAATAATTTATTCTAACTATTTTGTAGATCGTACAATGCATCTTAAAATTAGCTTTCGATATGTATATATATTTTAAGACTATCAAAATGAAATGGTATTATAGGGTTTCAATTTCTTCTATTAACTAAAGATAAACATTAACTTCACGGTGACTGAATTATTGCACAAACTGAATATACGCAAAGTGGTATTGCTTCAGCTTTTTTATGGCTTCTGCTTATACACAGAACGTGGCGGGTGTCTATAAAAAAGCGTTATCTTCAATGTTCATCCACTTATCTTTAAACAATCTTTATTAAATTTTTAGAACTATTTAATTTTTAGATAATTTACACGATTCAGATTTATCTTTATATCTTTATTTAATTTTAACCATTAATGTTGCTGCAATGTCTTATCTTGTCCTCAACATTGCAACATAAACTTCGTAATAGTTAATGTATATGTTGATACAAAGTCACTAAAACTCATCTATATCTGTTTAACGTCTCTTATGATATATGTACGTAGATACATCGACACGTTTATCTAGTTTTTTAACAACTTTTTCTCAATTCTTATTTTCAGACGTTTTAACTGTTACTGGGCCTATACTAGCAATTAACAGATACGGCAGACGTTGTCATATATTCATCATATATATATAAATTATAATTGCGAACCATCAATTTCTAAGATTGACTTCTCTAAGAGCACTTCTCTTATGTAAATAATGTGTTTTGATTTTTGTAGTAGTATAAATGTTTAATGTTTTTCTCTTTCTATTTGTGATCTGCTGTTTTTGTTGGTACATCTTTTAAGACTTGCGCAATGTTTTTCCTATAAAATATATTTCACGGGCATTTAAGATGTTTTTCATTGAAGACTCGTGATCGCTTTATAAACAGCAGCTCAGTGTTCTGACGCAAATCTACCACGCCTACTAATTTAACTGGTGTCTGGCTCTACCGTTTGGATTTTTTGAGCGCTGGACTTCAACATCATAATTTTTAATTGCTCTTTCAATATTCTAATTACGCATTGTTACTTCACAAAATAGGTTAACTATTGTTGATATAAGCTACAAGCAATTTTTTTTATGAATATCAGCGTACAATTCGCTTACGTATGATTAGATAATTTTTATATTAGTGTACAAATTAATTTATGTAAGCAAGCAACTATCTATTTCTACAATTAGACAATGAACTTAACTTCACTGTCTGCAGCTGCATTGGCGTTAATACGTAAGTACCTTTAACTCAACTAATGATGACAGTTAATTTATTATCTATATAGGTAAATCTCGCGACAACCTTTTATATCATATAAATTGAGCAATGACGTTATAAGTATGGTTCCTTCCTCTGCAACGCGATGGACCCGGCACCCGCACGGTGAATCCATGGAATGCTAAGAAATTCGTCTCTCGAATAGTTGGAAGCCGAATAAGATTTACACCTAATTTAAAAATATCTTTCATAAACACTAAACTCAGCAAAGAAAAGGATTTATATAAAAATAAATTTCATAATGTCAGATCCCGCACTATAATAATAAACTAATATACAACATAAATTACAAATACACACAGCATATACAAACTATTCGCCCTAATACTACTAGTCGCACTAGTACTTGTACAAGTTGTACTAATACCAGTCATACTAGTACTAGGCGTACTAGTTCTAGTCGTCCTAGTCCTACTAGTACCAGCATTAACTAGTGGTGCAAGTACAAACTTGTATCAACGTGCCATTTTTGGCAGTTTTCAAAATAAAATAAAGTGAAGATTATTCCTTAAAATCATGCTATCTAAGAATCGCTTAAATCATTGAATGTTTTTTATAAAAACAAATGAACTATCGTTTCATATTATATTGAAGAAAGACACACTTATTAAATAGAGGAAAAACATTATTTATTAAAAAAATATATATGCATAAAAATTAAAGATGAAATATAAAGCTAGAATTAAAGGCTCACGGACTAAAAGGTTTGTTCTCACATAGTTTATTTTTCAATAAAAAAGATACTGAAGTATTAATTCGTTTTCATACCTTTTTTATTCTCAATATGACAAGAGGCAACGACGGCTAAATGACTACAAACGCCCATAAGCGCCAGTTGAACCAGAAGGCAAGCAGACTACATCACTACATCAACAAACTTTAAAGAAAAAGTCATTATCATACAAAAGAATGTATGCAAAGATCTCAACTTATTAGAAAAAAAAAAAAACTTTCTATTCCTTACGTTAGAACCAACTGTACAGTTTGGGTAGCTTTTATTATTGAACTACCCAAAGACGTTTAATGTCAATTAAAAAAAAAAATATTGCCTTTACGACCTTTCGAGTAAAATCTACAAACATTTTATATCAAGCATTTAAGGGGGTTAAGTCTGTATTGCCGTACATTTTTACTTGAATTTTAGAGTTTTTTACTTCTGTCTTTCCTAGCGTTATCCTGGTCTAGTACCAGGGTCCACTCAGATTGCAGAGGATATGGCTGTGGGGACGTCATCCCTTTTAAATGCCAGGGTCCGCTAAGATTGCAGAGGATTTGGCTGTGGGGCGAGTTAAGATGAGCTCAGAAACCCAAAGTGAGTTTTATTATACATACATAAAATTGAAAAATATGTGATGTCACATTTATGGATGATGATAAAATTATATCAATTACTCAACAATGACGTTGCGATCCAAGCTTAACTTGTAGACAAAATTTTAAATCAATCGGTCCGTAATTTTTTTTTTAAATTATCTTATAAAGATTAGATCCAAACCGTCAGAGTTTATTACTCCCACAGCAACTTATCTGTACGCTTAGTTTGAAGGGAAATGAAAATTCAATATTTTAATCTTATATTAGATTCTTATCCACTCAAATTATTATGATTAATTAAGGTATAAATCACTAAATTATTTTTATTTGCTAACGTAATATCTTGTGGAATACTCGCGCTTGACGTGTATACGTCGTAATAAAAAAATATATATGCAACAATAAAAATTTTGTGCTCTTCTTTATGAACTGGCACCTGAAATGAAGATACGAATATCCAAATAAACCTTTGAGGTTTAAAAACATTGTATTCTGCGTGTAGGTCGATAAGACAATAGCACTAGTGATGTGATCCGTAACGTCGATAAAACAATAGCACTAGTGATGTGACCCGTAACGTCGATGTTTTAAGCCAAGGCTGGAATCTATCGTATGCGTCGTGTCGCCTTGTGTTTGGAATTAGGTCGATTGAAGATCAAAGTGCGCCTAAATGTTCTATTGTATTGCGAATTCTTAAAGGTTTAAACATTGTCTGCTTAAATTCTTATTTAAGACTTACGTTCAGATAAGCGAATGTAGTATTACTTATATACGATACATTTCTATGGAAATTTTGACAATGACAACTTATTAATTTAGATGGCCTCACAAATATGTCTTAAACACCTTAAAACATGTTTTATTAATAGCAAAATAGTTGTTTAAAAACATAAATCCACTGCGTCACGCTTACTTCTCTTATTGCATTTTATCGATAATGAAAATTGTCGAGCGTAAAAATTGATTGGAGGCGCATCACTGTTTATTTTCTTTATCCCTTGTTTGTTATTAAAACCGCTTCAGTTCATTTCTGTGTCAATAATTATTATTTTTGCTTTGTTTCATTTTTGATTATTTATTGTAATTTTTAAAGAACATTAGCAACATTTTTTAGATATGTCTAATATTCTTGTTTTCCCCTACTGAGCTTAAATTAAAAACTTGTAACAGGAATGGGAGCGACAATACCCCAGCAGGGTCGGTGTTAGGATCTGGTTCCTTA
>JANCMC010001584.1:0-15774 GCA_024363005.1 Charaxes varanes
TATAAAATCTAAATAAAAAAGGGCCCCGCGGCCATCAATTATTGAGCCTCCCTGATTGATTCGGTCGCGCCTCATCCGCCGCCTCGACCCAAATCCGCAGCTGCCTCCGCCCGAATCCGCCGAAACCTCCGACCGAATCCGTCGATCCCTATCCGACCGCAAATTATAAAATCGTGCTCGCTCACCGAACGCGACGCGTCTGCGATGTCCACAATCAATCGAAAACTCACCCATCCGAATTAATAACCCGACAAAAAAGTGGCCGCGGGGCGAACAGCTGAACCTATAAATTAACTATAAAATAAGGACATTAAAAACCATTTAGACCAATAACTATTATGAAGCGCAGATATAAATAAATTGTATAAATTAATATATTATTTCGGTGCGAGCCGAGGTGTCAGCGTTAATGGTCGATGCGGGGAGGCCGGGGAAGAGCGCACAATGCACCCCCGGGGCGCTTTGTTACCCCGGATTCCCTGCCCGTGACATCTGTCCGAGTTGCTACAATAACTGGCAAAAAACGCAGCGAGATTCACCAACTGCGCAGTACGCCTGAATGTCAGATATTGTGCGAACTTCTAGACGTCTTCATTGACGTCATTGTTGTTCCGTGACGTATCATTCATTTTGGATCTCTGCACCGGTGGTCCCTTTTAAATAGGCCCCGGCAATTATGGTGTCACAATATTGTAAGAGGTGATAAATTTTATCTGTTCCGAGTTAATTGCGAGTTACTTTGCGATATACAGAATGCGTATGTATTGTTGGGAATGGATACCTATATAGCTACAATCTATGAAAGTGACGTCTCATTTTACCTTTGTTGTTCCATTTTAGACGTTTTTTTAGAATGTACTTTAAATTATTACCAATTTCAAGTATTATAATTTATAATAAATAGAATAATAATATTTTAAATATTTTTCTGTTAATAGTTTATATTTAAATGGTATAGTAATGGGTATTTTATTTGCTTTAAAAATAATATTAACTATACTTTCTTCACGAGATAATTATTTATGAGTTTAACGTTTTTAAGAGTTGAGGTTGTATACTTTTACATTACAAACAGACGCCACATTTAAACCACTAAAAACATGTTTATCGCACAATAAGTGAGATCTTTTTGTGTTTTAATTATTACCTTGTCTGGATGTTTTTACAGCAGACAAGTAAACTTACGCGCTAATGTCTTACTTAAACCGTTATTGTATTGTTAAAAACAAGTCATATTATAATTATCACACAAGCTTTTTAATTTCGTGGTTAGAAAGTTTTGGCGTACGTAAGTTTTTTAGGATTCCTTAATGAAATTGTTCACTTAAATTGGTCAAGTGTAATGCAAAATTCATTTTCGTAGGTATGTTTTTATATACATATACAAATTACGCGTCACGTTGTTTGTCCGCGATAGACACCTAAACTACTTAACTGGTATTTAAAAAATTTAGACATTGTGTGCAGTTTGATTCAAATTGAAAGATAACATAGCTTACATTTGGGCAGGACTACGTCTGCCGGGTTCGCTAGTAATGGATCAGGCGCATCACCTGACATAAATAGGTAACTTACGAAATCTACGGACAATTCTATATAAGAGCGAGAAATATACAAATAGGAAACGGTTAAAAAAACGTGCAAATCTATTTACATTTCAAATTAGTAAGTATATGTTAGAAAAGTATATTAAGCAGCCTACGGAACCGTCTTTATTAAGAGCGCTTTTTACTTTACTTTAATACTTTAGTCTTTAAACACGCGTAATCACGTAATTATTTTTTATAATTACCACTGTAACGATAGCCCGTAATTAAAATGTGCGTACCGTACTTCCAAGGGTATCCATTATGTGGTAAATTGGAGCAATTTATGTATATTGAAGCAAATATGTTTGTTTTACGTGCGTAAGAAGTACACAAAGGTATGATGTACCCTATTGTTAACCGCTTCTATGGACTATAGATTTGGAAACACCGGTGGTACCGGCGCATTGCTGAATTTATCCCCTCTCGGCAAAGACCTCTGGCAATACTACTGACATACAGGCACTCAGAGGCCGGCAGCGCATTGGTAGTGCAGTTGCCCATGGGCAGTCATTCAGGTAAATCACCAGCCCGTTTTTCCCTTGTTACACATCGCATACTTAATCGTAAACTGATCGATTACCCCTTAGGTCTAAAGTGAGTTAATGATACAGGTTCGTTTCAACGCCCTTTATCAGCCTATCTAATAATTATTTCGAAATCTCCTTCCAACACTGAGATACGGCTATTTTTGTCTTTAAAAAAAAAAGTTTTTGGTTAAAAAGACAAACATATAATATAATATCATTAAAATAACATTTCAATATAATTCATTACTTTATTAACTGTAATTAAAATACATAATTTGTTACTACAATGTCGTTTTTATCGATTTATAAGCGGAATAAGTCGTAAATGACAAAACGTTTTTTGTGACTTCCCAAAAATCTGCTTTTTTGAGTTATCACTTAAGAATTAAGAATGCGACATCTTGAAATTAAAGCATATAGTTTATTAAATTTGAATTATTTAACAGTCATAATATTAAAACTACCTACCAAACTGCCCTTTTACCGTGGATCAATTGAGAGTACATATCACCTATGTTCCTTTCTTACCTATGAAATGTAAATAGATTTTTTTTTATTTATATTTCAATATTTTACTTCTATGTCATATACATTATGTACATGAAGTAGATAAGCTAAATGAATTGCTACTTACCAATAGGCTCGTATATCAAATGGCCAAATGTCTTAAATTAATATACCTACTGTATTACTCGTTCGCGAATTCACACGGGAGACGTGAGCGAACGGTGAATAAAAATTAAGACTGTAATTTTGTATTATTTATTAGTTGAACAACGCTTCATTGCCTAGGGTTGGGTCATTTGGTGGAATAACATTAAATTAAATTTATGTTATCCGCACTTGAAGGGAGGCGTTATTTACGCGAATGTTTTATTCATAGTTCACGAAAGATTTCAAAAAAAAAAACAAACCCAAAATTAAATGGGTAAGTAAAACTCCCTTTGTGCATTTATAATATTATAAACATACTTAATTAAAAAGCTAAGTATTCTTAAAAACCAGTACTAATTATGTTACTGCTGGCAACTTCAGTGTTTCCGAACAGGTACGACAAAGAGGCCTTAAAAAAATGTATTCTCAAAAGTTGGCAACGCATTTGCAAGCCTTCTAGTACGTACTAGTGATGTTACGGAGGTTCAACTCCGATTCCGAAAATTCGGAACTTCCGATTGATTTTGCACATTCGATTCCGATTTCGGTTCCGATTAATTATAATGGGAAGTCGACCTAGAGGTCGATGATGTGGATGCTGGCGGGCGAAGTTGGCCAGATATACATACGTATAGAGAAAAAACTGCAATGCTTTTGTTTATTGAATATAACTTGTCTCTTATGGAGTCAAAACATTTGATTTAATTTACTAGACTATGAGATTTTAGATTTGATTATTTTTAATACGCAGGCAAACAAATACTTTTTACTCACAATAAGAATGTACTGATGAATAGTGTGTATTACTGTTGTTTTCGATTTAGAATCAGATTCTGCTTGATTCGGTCTATCTGGTCCCAGTCGGTTTTGAAGGCGGTTCCGAAATAACGCTTCCGTAATATACCTAGTACGTACTCGAGTGTACGTTTGCACCCAGCCATATAGATTAAAAAAAACGATAGATTCAGAGAAACAAACTCAATACAATAACATGCCTGGATAGGGTTTTTTCGGACTTCCGGCCAAGATAACGGTCTCTTTTAGCCCGGCTCGCTGTGGGTATACTTTATCGTTTATTCAAAACAATGAATTTTAACCTGTCATAGGCCAGCATTGAAATGAGGCCCCCAGTTGCGCGCATAGGCTGGTCGACGGAGGCAAATGAAGTACTCGTATGATATAGGCATATATGTATGTAGGAATGAACTTTGTATATACCGATATAGCTCTCAAGGCTAACAAGCTGCAGTGGAAATGGGCTGCTCACGTTAGTCTTAGATCTGATGGTAGATGGAGCAGGGAAGCTCTGCAGTGGAGCAAGGTCTAGGCAAACGATGTCGATGCCCTCCTACCAGAAGGAGCGACGATATGCGAAGAGTGGCAGGCGCAAGCTGGATGCGGATGGCCGAGTATTGTTTTAGATGTGGCCAACATGCAGTACGGGATATGAAAAGACTGATCTAATGACGACGATATGTATGAAATTAAGTATGCGTTAGGATACTTATATAGTATAACAATTTATTAAGTAACTTTTTATATATTAGGTACTTTCATAGGCAAACATGATTTAAGAAGTGCCAACTATAAAATGGTTTCATATAATAGTTTCGATCGTTGGAAACTTGACTTAATCAATATCTTTGTTGAAATCCATAGAGGAATCTACATTGGCCAATCAATTAATGCTTCTATCTTCAAAGGTAAAGAAAAGCAAACATCTAAATTAAAGAGCACACTGCAGTCAATCCGCTAAACAAAGACGTATGGCGACCCCAATTATCAAAACAAAAATATATGTAACCTGTCATCGATTTCAATTAGGCACACTTCCTCCGCGCCCGATCGCATTAAAAGCGCGCTGCGGTGCGGAACGCCAGCAATATCCTCCGAGGGTCGTAGCCAGTTTCCTGCGAAACGCCGCGTCCGCAAATCTACGGTCAACATATCGGCGTGCGAAGTGTGTCCAAACAATAGTAAATGCATTTAGCTCGGCCATCGTTTGATTTACGACGGAGCCGTGTAGGTAATTTATAAGTGCGGAGGGCGCGCCGCGGGACGTCGGGAAATCGGGGGAAATCCAAAGATTTATTAGCGGCTGACCGCGCGGCCGCTCTGTTTGCCCAGTCATTAAAGTCGGCGAGCAAACGTTTAGTGCGAAGATGAGTATATTTGCGGTGCAATTAACGCGGCCGAGGTGAGACGAGGGGATTGTTTGCAAATTATTTTGTTGCTAGATATAATTTGTTTGGCGACCGCAGCGGAGGCCTCTGTCAGAACCGATCCCGGGACGGGTGACTTTAAAGTTTCATTCAATTTTCATATATTTTCTTCTATACATTACTTAACAGTAATAAAAATAGTCTAACGTAGAATCAAAATTTTCAATTTAAAAGTATTCGATAACTTACAACAAAATATTTATACCTTCTAATACGATAATGTATTTGCCGAGTCAGAGAGGAATTTCGTGATAGATCGAGAGCTATTGGACTATCCTAACCGAGCCCATAACTACCGCTTTTTGTCCTAAAATACCTCGTAATGTAGGGCTGAATATTGTTATTACTTAAGAGGAAATATTTCAATTCGACATCAGAGCGAGCACACACGGCAACACGAGGCGTTACGAGCTGACAGATTTTGTTTGCAGTGCCATGTATTTGGGGACGGATAAGGTTGAAACGCCTATGTGTCGGCCGGCAGATAACGGTACAGAAGTGTACGAGATATCTGTATGTAAACAAGCGTGTGTCAATCACGGCGAGGCGGTGCCTTACAACGTTTATCGGTTGTCATATAATCTAACGCATTTATGTCAAATCGCCGATGTATCTGATAAGCCCACCCACGTTTCAGCGGCCCTGTTGCATCATATTAAAGTAATGGCGGCTGATATTACATGTATATACGCACTCGACAGATTGTCGTTACAAAAATAACATATGTTACTATATTATTTATCTGCGCTTGTTGCTTGTAGCTTACAATCGGCGCCGTTTGTAGAACTGTATAACTCGGTACCGCTCATTGATTAGAAGGCATAGATCATTATGTCGGCCTAAACAATGGCGGACGCGCAGTAGGCAATAGAAAATAGGGCCATCTACTGAAGTTATTTCAAATGACGTGAACAAGTTACTTCAATAATATTAAACACCTAAAATATAACATATTTCTAATAAAATTTGCAAAATATTTACCTTCATACTGATTCATAATTTCAGTATATGGTATATATCAGTTTTTCTCTAGGTCAAAGGGCTCTATTATAGATACAAATGTTCTGTTTTCACCATCCTCTGGCTAATCTTTGTAATCCCCTATAACTACCGACATTCGTATACAATTGTCACTTGTTAACTTGTTCTCCGAGGCCGGGATCCAGCTTGGGTCTATGCGCCATTGCAGTAAGTACGAATCATATCCAATAATATTTAAAATCTTAATGTGGTTTATAAAGCCCATTAAATTAATAAACACAAGACAAGACGATACATCGTTTATGACATATACATCGAATACTGTCCAGTCATTTGTAGTGCAAGGTTGTACAGCACACGAATACTTGAGGTCATCTACGAATATAATAGATGACAGATAGTGTCGTGACAAGACTAAAATAACTGTCATTCAAGACGTGAATTAAATAGCTTTGTTTAAAAATATTATAAATTTTTATCAGACCAAAGACCATACTGATACCAATGACAACAAACTTTGTTTGTTTAATTTGAACAAAAATGAGACACATAGTTAATAAAATAGCAAGAAATATGTTGACCCGATCGCTAACAAAGTTCCCTAGTGCATTTCCTAAATAAATCAACAATATCCAACAAGCGTTTTGGAATAAAACACACACATACACTGTCTGTGTATGTCTGTCTGTATATCAATAAATATTGAATAACAATAGTGAGAAGAAATATTAAACAATAGGCAACAATTGGCGAATTGTCTCAATTTATAATTGGATTTAAGTCACAACTTCTTGTCTGCATTTTTGTTTTTATATCATTCATTTAATCCGACAACGGAAATGCATGCATGCATGCAACGTTTTTTCGGGAATGTTCCCAAAAACAAATACACAAATGTCCACGAAAAGGTAACCGAATTTCGAATGCTTTCTGCTAATAGCATATTAACGCAAATTGTGTAGATCGTATCGTGTATGTCAAACATCGTGCGTTTTGATCGGTTATCTATCTTTTAAGGTATGCCATTTTTTGCCACTCATAATTGATTCATCACAGATAAAAAAAAGATATTAAAAGAATTACTCCGTATTAGCAAATCGTACAGTGTAAAGCTAGATCTACATCTGCGCGATCGTATAGTTCAATCACCAACGAGCGTAGACGAGAGAAACGAAAAATAAAATTAATTGTGCCTTTAGTCTTGGAAATAAAAACTTTTGTCATTTATGCATTATAAAATATATCATGTGCTTGCTTTAAGAGGGAATGTTCTTATGTTCTAGCGGGTTTTGATATCTAATAAAGCACAACACTGCTCTCTTATATATATAATTATAATGTTTTATGGCCTTATTTACAGGTTATTTTCTATATATTTATATATTCTGTGATACTGTTGATTACTGAAAAATAACATACCGTCCAGCGTTCTATTGAGCCATCGAGTATATTTAACACAATTGCCTTTAAAATACATATATATGTGCTGGTATAGCGAATTGTGATTAGTCAGTAAGTAGAATCATTTGGTTTAAGTGCTCAATATTTATACCACATAACATAATATCCCAGTCTTAATGCATCAAGTCGATTTTCAACAAGTTAAAGTGAAAACAAAACTGAGAGATTGGTAAAGGTAAGCGTAGCCTAGGTAATTCCTCTAATGAATTCGCTGTTCGCGTAACAAACGCACGTGTTCGGTTTAATTTTAGCGCAGATCTGTATGCACCTTAATACAAAGCCAGCCACCTGTCCATTTTAGGATTCCGTGGTCACGACGAACCCTTTGAAATATCCATGGGTAATTTAGTTTTTATATTACATGCTTGAATAAGCTTCATATGCTGAATGCTTAAGTCGTTAGCAGTGGTACGTTTTTATTAGCATGCAACGACACGGAAGTATGATACGACTGCAATATCGTATCTTAAGAGTTAAAGAAAGCTGTTACCTTGTTTCATATAATTTATTGTGAAAGTTATAAAATGCCGTGATGGTTTATTGGCTAAAATTTTGTATGACTATTTAAGACATTAGATGCACCTTTAGATTAGTACAAATGCAATGACTCTTGCATAAAATTTGTGTGTCATTTCAAGAGCTAGTTTCTACGTATATATTCTTTATATACAGTTTCGATGATTGTCAGAAGATCGTTATTCAATTCTCTCTGTTCAATGATTCTGGTACGGCGTATTATTTCAACAAAACAGCACTAGATGGCGCTGAGATATTTCTGCTAAAGTAAAACGCTAAAAACCTAAAGCACTATCCAGCGGTTCAATATAAGCTAGATACAATATTTCGTGGTCTGCAAAGCAGTATCTCTCGGAATCATCTATTGGTCTCCCTGTTCACAATTAATTAGCCTAACGACCTTGGAGCTGTAATGGTTCGGTTCAGTTGATATCCTTACTAATTAGACCGAAAGACGGCGCGGTATTTCCAAAAATAAATACGCTTTTGAAATGTTTACGATATTACAATTCGGGTCGCGGCTTTCAGTAATTTGAACGGTTGATTGATTTATATTCTTCTTTAAAGGAATATGTATCTATTTTTGGATTTTTGGAGGCGTATAAACTCTTTCATGTAGGTACGTGTAAAAGGAGTTCCATACTTCGCTAATATCAACCGAAAATCTCAGGAAACCTCAACTCTGTGGAACACCTCCAATGGTTCCGAAGCGAAACGACTTCAAGACCTTCAAGAAAAGTTTTCTGAATGCCAGCAAAGTATCTGCGCACCTTCTACTAGTGCAATCATCCAGATTTATGATCAGTAAACTATTAAGTTTCTTTCAGTATACAGAAGGAATGCAACAAAAATATTACACTTTATTATAAATTTCGATTATATATCCAAGTGGCTAGGATGTCCAACATCTGAGATTTTTTTATTAGACAAAGAAGCGGACGCTTTACCTTTTTTTAAGTGGCTACTGATGCCCATGGGCAACTGTATTACAGACGCGATACCTGTATTTTAGTCAATAAAAACAACAAACAAATTACAATTGTGTCTGCAAAACGCTCGTATTTCTAATAAAAATACACACAATTATGCAATTCTCGCGTACTATGATAATAATTACTGCGGGCAAAAAGTTAACAACGGTTTATTTCTTGTACTATAATTTATATCTAACGAGTTTGTATAGAATTGTATTATATTAAGAAACATCTTTACACTTTTTCAACCGCAATCACATGGTACTGTCTGTGTATATTCGTGATCACAGTTTTTTAGCCATCGGCGGCGTTTAAGTGTATAATATTTCGAGTTCTTTTTTAATGTTTAATTTAATAATTGTCAGCGTTACAAAAACGTGTATCTTACAATAAGAAATTCGATCTGTATTCTATTAAAAACTTTGCGCCTAAAAGCGCTTTAAAATCCCGTGCCCATTGAAAATCCAAAGAAAGTTTACTTCATTATCGTCCAAATTAAAAGTCTGATAAGAAAAAAGGTCCCCAACTGTAAACGTAACAAAACGCCAATTCAACATCACTAATCTAAAGTCAAAGAGGATAAGTTTAGAAAAGAAATTCAATTAGGGAGCGTGCGAGCGAGAGGTCAGTATTAAACTATGTAGTGGAAAAGAGATGGGAGAAATAAATAAAAGTGAGGCGAATAAGGCGAATTGAGAGCGGCCATTAAGGTGTTAATGAGGCCTTATTAAGCCGTCTTCTCCTTGTGGGTGGTCGGCTTTGTTCATTAGTCTGTTTAACTTAAACCGTTTGATGGAGTTTTAATAGATTCACAATATTAGTGGAGGAGTTTAATGTGAGAAAAATCATCAATATGTAGATAGCGTGAATCAAATATAGCGTTCAACTTAAGAAAATGAAGATTGAAAATATTGTCATCAAAGTTTAATTAGGAATAGGATTGTATTGTGAATATAAAAATGAACAAAGTATAAATAGTATTATCGACTTCCTAATACGGAGCAAAATAATTAATAGTTAGACATAATTAATACAAAAAACAAACAGCGTTTAGGCCCAGTTACGTAACATAAACGCGTACAGAAAAGTTATATATAGACGAAGAAGATACATACTTATATTACTTACGTTGTGATTTAAATATCCTTAAGGGGAAGTCTTCAAGGGATGAGAGGTCTAAGAAGAAGCCAGTTGCCTAAGAAACGTTGTCATATATAAAATTACTTGAAAGAAACTCCAAATTTACCCGATAGGTATTGTCACTTATAATAATAACTAACACTGTAAAAGTAGATGTATAGACTTATTTTTAATAAAAAGTTCATTGTAATCTGTGTAAATATCTATCAGTATTGCCACCATGACAATCATAACGTAAGACAAATGTTATTGGGCGGTCGTAATAGCGGCATTAGTGACATGTCGTGTTTGTCTACCATCATTGATAACAGTATGATGAATTTCTATTGGTGGTTGTTATTTTTTTATGTTACAAGAGGGCAGACGAACAGGCAGCAGGCACCGAAGTGCCTACCGGCGCCCATGGACATCTGCACTTTCGCGAGATTTTTACCACTCTTTTTCTGTAAATATATTGAATTCAAATCATCCTTACATAAGGATGATTATACATCTGGCAACTATGATGTATATACATACGGCCACGCTTTTAACTCTCACTACATATGTTACTAACTCAACTAGTCATTTCAATGTTTTCCTAAATCAAACACGAAACCAACTTTTACTAACGTTTACCAAGTTTTATTAACCAAAACAATTGTTCATATTATGATTAATAAATTTTATTAATATGTTATACCTATGTTTTGTATGCATCGTTTTCAATTGCGTATGCCCATTTTATAATATGCTGCAATGGCTGATATAAACCTTCAAGTTGCGTTCAAAATTGTTCTTCTTGTCATAAAAAATTAAAAAAAAAACATATTGTTAATTGAACTTTATCCATTATTACGGAATGTTAAGACTATTTCGTTTCATTAAAACAATTTATACGATTCTACTCTGATTGTAATAAGTAGTTTTTCAACATTCCGTAAAACTAATATTAATAACGCATTAACCTTTGCAGTTTTTGCTCAATGCAATCACTATTAAAAAATAATAGGTATCTCTATGGTATAGTACCATAGATGCCAAACAACATATTATAAAAAAAGGTAACGATACGATCTTTTATATACTTAAGATCGAATTATTATATAATTAGCTAATATAGTTTATAAGTATGTAAATTTACCAATTTTGAATGACATTATGATTATTATACGTTTAATTTATATTTTCAATCGAGAAGTTTTTTAATGTGTTGCAATCACCAAAGTATAGTAAGCTACATTTTTGTCCAAACAAGTGCACGTTAATTATTTATTTTGTGCGTTATTATGCAAAATATGGATATCTTCAGTTACATTATAATTTAAGTAAAAAAACATTAAAATGTTGACTACATTTTATTTTTAATAAGAAAATTATTGAGATTTTCTTGTAACACTTGCGACCTTTTCGCAAAAATCCTCATCTTCCAATTAATGACCCCAAACTATATATCTAGTTTAATTATAATTATATAGTGCCATTTAAAAATATTTTAAATCTTGTGAGTTTGACTTCGATTGAATTGAATATAATTTAATAATAAAATTTAGGGAAATAATTTTCCCTTATACCTTGTGTATAGATATATGAAGTTGTTTGTGACTTACCTAATGCATTTTAAAATAATTTTCAAATTTAAATTTTGTAGTGATTGAAGTTTCACAATAGTTTTATCTTATTTTAATAATAACATGAATATTTAAAAAACAACTTATAGATCTTCCTATAACTACATTCGTTGTTGATTATTAATTATATGTTTAATGTCGACGATTATAATAACAAATAGAGATTATGTAGATTATTTAAGATTATTTTTTTTATTGAAACATGCACACATTCTTTGTTTTGAATGAAAGTTGCAGTATTTAAAATTTGACAGATCTAATATAAATTATTATTAGAATGTTTATTCAAGTAAAACAAAATTTCTAAATTTATTTTGGTTTCAGGTCTTTTAATTCAACTTTTTTAAGCCCAGTTTTGCAATAATTCTTTATATTAGATCTGTCGTGGTCATGGATTGCTTTCATGTGAACATGGTTATTTTGTAATAATAATGTATTTATAAGTATTAAAAAATTTAGTACGTAGTAATCTTGTGCGTTTAAATAATAATAAACAGAATATTTAAAAAAAAATTGTAACCATAGATTACGTATTTTTATGTGACGGGGAATGCAATAAGGAACACTGATCATTACAAAATACGTAATTTTTAGATCTTGATATGGTTATATCTCTGAACGCGATACTTTTCGCCTATCTTAGGGCTGTACTAATCTCGTATGTGACCCACACTAAGTGGTAAATTATGTTGCAAAATACAACAATAAAATCAGGTTTTTTACAAAAGTTAGTAAAGATTCGATGTGTTAACACTATTAAGATGGTGTCAGACCTAGTTAAGTATTCTAATAAAGTACATCATTGTATTTGACATTGTCTTTTATTTTAATTACCTGTTCAAATAAAGTCGTTGACTAAAATTCCTAAGGAACCTAGGTAAATGTGCATTATTTAAGATTTATGCTAGCCACTGTTACTAAAGATAAGAAGAGTAGAATTATGAGGACATTTATTTCAGTCCGGTGGAGTCCAGTGCTGGATATCCTACATTATTATTATTATTCTATAGGAACTGAGATTTGGTACTGACATCCAAAACATCTTTCCGCCGTCATCAATTCTTCGAGTTATGTGGCTTACCAATTTTGAAAACAATATTGGTAACTTTAGTTCTCAGGAAATTTTTAATCCATATTTTTCGTCATCATGCGAATTTGAAACAAAATCCGTAAATTTCATATATTTGGAATTCAAAATAATACGCTTACAACGACCATCGAAAGACATTTCATTTCAAATGTGTCGTCGTCGCGATCGATTATTAGAACGCACTGTTTAACATTCAATTCAATTCTTGTCTTTTTACTCTTATCTATGTCAACTGAGCATAATTTATTCCACCACTGTATGGAGAATCTAATAAGAAGGACCATCTCAATGTATTAAAGTGTCCGTCGAAATCCGCAAATAAGGGGGATAGCTCATTAGAATTAGGAAGAATTTTAGAGAAATTATTGGCCAATTTGTTGTATATAATTCATACAATACTGCCCCGTCCTGGAAGGCTGTTGGTCAATTCATTCTACATCAGTGCCATTTCGGTGAATGTTTGAACGATAATTTTCTGTTTACAAATGGCCACGTTTTCAACTTACCTCTCACAGAAGATGGTCTTCTTTTTTAGAATCTCCATACGCCAATGTCACGTTAGACAATAAAATAAAAATTCAAATTGACAATGATATTTGTTAACAGTCATCTTTTTGTCAAACGACAGTTCTTGACAATTTTCATTGACGGTATCCCTGACACTTGACAGTGATGTCAGTTTCGATTCTTTGCCACTTTTGAAGTTAGTTAAACTTTAAAATAAATGTTAAAGAAGGTATTTCAAAATAGGCAGTTTTTTTATGAAATTGTATGGTCATCAAAAGCTATAAAAACTTCCAAAATGCCCTTCTACGCAGTAGCAAAAGGTCGAACCCCTGGTATATTTATGTCATGGACCGATTGCGAAGCCCAAGTTAAAGGCTTCTCTGGTGCGAGGTATAAAAAGTTTGATGCAGCTGCCGATGCTGAAAAATTTATAACCTCAGTGGCGGGTGCTAAACCACCTAAAAGTAAACCAATGAATTCTAGTTTAAGCCGACCAAGCCAGTCTGGGACTCCTAACCTTAAACGTTCGTTTACTACATCAGCATCGTTCTCTACCAACGATGACGGGTACAATATACCGCAGAAAAAGCCGAAATCGAAACGTAAATCTAGCAGTGACAGTGATGAATTTGATGACATGAGTACTATGATAATAAAACAAATGGACGACATAGAACAAAGGTTGAAAGGTTTTGAAAAAGGTGTAGATAAGATTATAAAGAAAAGTTCAAAAGATGATAGGAAATCTATATTAATAGAGCCTCAATCTTTTAATACCGCACAACGTTCCTATAATGGTTTTGACACTGATGCAGATGGTTTTGTTCAAGTATATACTGATGGGGCTTGCTCATCCAATGGCAGAAATGGTGCGAAAGCTGGTTATGGAGTTTATTGGGGTGAAGGACATACATTAAACATTAGTGCCCCTGTCTCTGGTCGTGCAACAAACAATTGCGGAGAAATCCAAGCTGCTACTTGTGCCATCAAGACAGCTTTAAAGAATGGTGTTGATAAATTAGCCATCAATACTGATTCCAAGTTCCTGATCAATTCTGTGACCAAATGGATGAATGGTAATTTTTTTTTATTAGTAATTTAAAATTTGATGTCCTAAATTATTTTATCATAATAGGCTTTGTAGAACAACCTTATACACATATTATTATCAAAAAATTATTTATAACATTATTGTTCCTTTATTGCATTTATTAAAAAAGAAACTCTTCTTTTTAAATATGAAGGAGTTTCTCAATTTAGGTACTTTTTTGTGTGTGTTACCTCAAAACTTTCGACTTGGTGAACCAATTTTGTCGATTCTTTTTTTTTTTTGAATGCCTCCTGTGTGTGATCCCATTTCAATCTTGTCCAGTTTTGACAATTTTAAGTCTTTTTTTATTTGGTATATAATATTAAAAAAAAACTGAATGTTATTATTAAATAGTTATAAAATTTATTTAAATAACAGGTTGGAAACAAAAGGGATGGAAATTGAAATCAGGTGAGCCAGTGAAAAATGAAAAGGACTTTAAAGACTTGGACAGTGTGCAAAACAAACTTCAAATCAAATGGAATTACGTTGAGGCTCACAGAGGGATTCATGGTAACGAAATGGCTGATCAGTTGGCCAAGGCTGGAGCAAATATGTATAATAATTAATCAATTTTAAATAACTATTTATAATTTGTTTTATTCTTTCGTTTTGATAAGAATTGATTTGATGTAAGTGCTTTACAGTTTCGTTAAAAAGAATTTCAGTGTTTTATGGGGTTTGAAAACTAATAATACATTTGGCACTTGATATTTTGCTTAAAAACAATTATGTTTGTATTGATCAACCATTTCTAATAACTAAGGAAAAACAGACTTAAATTAAAAACTAGTCTAAACAAATAGTGTGTTTCAGATTTCTGTTGTATTCTCTCTCTGTCAAACTTAACAATTAAAGGGGGAAATATAAACTACTTTTTAAAACATATAATGTACCCAGAAAATATAGAATTGGCTTAGTGATGAGTTTACCTAAACATCTAAGAAAGTTATGTCTTAGTCAGCATCGGTATTTATATATTGAACTTTAATTATAAATTAATAGTATTCGTTAAATTGAGAAAAAGATAAGTTAATTAAATTAATCGGATAAAAACTTATTAATATGTTTTCAAAAATATGATATTTCAATTTTTTCAATCTTCTCTAATAAAAATATTTTTGAATAATTTCAAACTTAAAAATAAATTTTAATTATAAATATTTCATGAACTAATTTTGTTTCTGGACTTTTCTTCTCTATACATATTTTTTCAGAACCTGTATTTTATGAAAAGTTATTCTATTTATTTATTGATTAGTCTATTTATTAATTTTTCTATACTGCGGGTCAGTTTTTAAACTTTTTGGTTTTGAAACATTATTATTTGTTTAGAATGAATAACATAAGGCAGGTACGGTTAATAAGCATCAAGTTTTTGTGATTTTATTTGTAATTTATTACTTATATATT
>JANCMC010001595.1:0-13350 GCA_024363005.1 Charaxes varanes
TCAACATACAAAATTTCAACTCTCTAAGATCTAATAGTTTCGAAATCCTAGGGCCTGCTCGTGTGCCCCTTGTAAAGTAATTAAAAAAACAATAAAAACAAATAAGTAATCTGACCTACATGACTAATTCAAATGCAGTATCTGTCCCATCTCTATGGGGATAATCGAAATCCTCTATATCTTCTAGAGCTTGATAAAATGTAAAGTATTATAAGTTTCTTAGCAGAATGGACATCCAAAACTGTACTGGTATGAACTAAAGGTAAGGCAAAGAAACATGGACTCAGAATAATGCAATTTTTATCTAATGAGCTTCAAGTTTTTCGTTTGTGTTGAGATATAAATATAATTTTCATTTAATTTTCCGTTTACTGGGTTCTACCATTTTCGAAATGTTATTTTGCTGTCCACTTAGGTCTCTTTTCTTAATTTGAGTATAGAATGTTACTTCATACTCATATTAAGACAAGAGGCCTATATGATTGTTATGATATTGAGTTTTCAAGATATTTTATGAGTTTTAGTGTTACATATTGAATAATAAACACTGGTAGTGAAGGCAAGCATTGAAGCAAGTGCCAGGCACTGATTGGGTTTCCTCCTCTGCAAAGTGATGGACCCAAGATCCAGTAAAGTAATGGAGTGCAATTAAATTATGCTCTACCTTTACATAAAGTAAATTTTAAATAATATCCGTATTCTTGAAGCGAAAACTTTTCTTCAAATGAAAATGGCTAAAACCGATAAAATTCCGGTCTTAATTATTCCAGGTTCTATAGAATCGACATCAATAAATTCTCTTTTATATAGGAGTCTATTCATAAGTATTGTAAAGAGTTCGATGAAATTTTTAGCCTTCGGATAACTTTTAATTTCAACAATGGTCTCGGTTCTTTTGTGTTTATAAAACGGTCTAAAAATACATGTAATATTTTTAATCATCTCAAAAAAAAACATTCCTAATTGAGCTTAATATTTGCATGTTACGTACAATTAAATTACTCGTATTTATAAATCTCTGTGTTTTTAGTAAATCGGTTTGAATACCTTTTTAATACAAAAAAAAATGTTTCAAATAATATGTGCCAAGTATCATTAATTCTTTCCTTAGTTAAAGTTTTACTGATTAAAATATTTTCTTTATTTTCAAATAGTTAAGGTCACTAGTATAAAGCGTGGTTATCGCAACGGCAGCTTTATGCTTAATTAGAGGGAAACAGAAATACAGGAATACTAGGTATCTGTTAACTTCAACTCTACATGGACTTCGGTACATCGGAGAAAAGAAATTAACTTGGTTTGAACGGTAAGTTAATTAACGACTTAGATATAGAATAGGGATATTACAGAGGCTCGATTCAGATTCCGAAGTTCGAAACTTCCGACAAATTTTACACATTCGGTTCCGATTCGGATCGGAAGTTATATCAGAGGTCTAATAGAGTAATGCTGACTAGTCTAAGTTGGTCTTTAAGAAATAGATTGTACGGAGAAAAAGCTGCAATGCTTTCGTGTTAAATATAACGGCGTAGACCAAAAATGAGGATGATAATGTTATCTTCTATTTTTATGGTTCCGTAGTCCTAACAGAACCTTTATAGTTTCGCTTTTTCTTTCTGTCCCTCTGTCCGCCTTCAAGGGGCCCTATTAGATGTACAGAATAGAATTTTTCATGTTGGTAGGACACGCAAAAAACTCATTAGGAAAATTATTTATAGCGAAATCGTACAACAACTTTTCAAGTTATTTAACAAATACATTTGTGACCTAATAGATACAGGACCCTTCTATAAAAGCGTGTCTTCGCCACTTCATTAAGTCTATAATAAAGGTATATTTTTTCAATTATCAACCGATAAAGATAATTTAATGATGAAATATATATATTTTTACTGATAAATACAATTAATATATTTTATGGTTCCAGATTTTTCTGGATGGCTGCATTCGGTAGCTCTTTGATATGTGCCGGATTCTTTATTCTGAATGTATATGCCAAATGGCGCATGTCCCCAATGATCGTGAGCATCAACCCAGAAAATATGCCTCTGGATAAGCTACCATTCCCGGCAATTACAATCTGCAATGTTAACCAAGCAAAGAAATCTGTTGCTGAGCGATACAAAATGTTTGGGTAATAAGTCTTTACTCTTTACTCTATGTCTTTACTCTTTACTCAGGCGGGACGCATTATTAAGAAATTAGATGTCGGCGGGCCACAAGTGTATAATAATTATTTGGAATGGTGTCTAGTTTATCATTTATGTAGATAGAAATTAAAAGCGGTATTAAAATGTTAAATTTAGATACATATCGTATAGGTTTATTTAAATTTTAGTACATCAGAAAAGAACTTTGCACTCGTGTATGTAATTAATATTTTAAGAATTACAATCCCCTGGCAAGTGGGCATTAGGTAGAGTCGTAGAATTACATCAAGGTAGCGACGAGTTTGTACGAGTAGTTACTCTGAACCTATAACATAGGCATTAAGTTGTCTACCTTAGGAACAGACGTCCGTGTGTCATATAGTCCTGTATATATTTATTTAAAGATTCCGTTTGTCTATAATTTAGTGTCTTAATCCAATTTGATAATGGTTGCTTACAGCTTCTAGTTGATAGCATATAAATATTAAGTATATGATTTACCTGGTTATATAAAAAAGTTGGTTGTGCTAGAAATTGTCTTTGAGCGAATTTAGTTCTTATTCTACGTAATTTAGCTACGTTATTGCTTATTCTCTTACTTTATATATTAAAGTAGATGTTATAAACATAAAAGAACATTATTCTTTGAAAAGAGTGTAATGATCCTACGATAACTTATAATAAAAAAGCTAAAAAGATTATGCTCTTAAGTAGATCAAATCCCGAATGTGAAAAGTGCGTAAAAGGGGCAACAAAGATATGACCCCCGCACAAAAGGTATGGGCTTGACCCAAAAACTTCGCAACTTCTATTCACACGAGAACATGTAACAAATAGTAAGGGCTTTCCAGTCTTAGGGGGGCAAACACACGTATCCATCTAGTTTCGCTGAAAAGTTCAAACTAAGCGCTTCATACATTTATTTGTTTTCAACACATTAACTAGGTGATTGATTTAATATGGAATTCCAATATGCAATATGTAATGACAAAGTTTATCAAAATGAACTTGTTTTTCATAAACAGTAAGCCATATATTGCACGTACAATCTTTTTTTTATATAAAACAAGAGGCAAATGGGCAGGCAGTTCACCTAAGTGATTACTGACGCTCATGGACGACTGCAACACCAAAGGCCTTTGAGGAATTACGTCTTTTACATTTTGTTACCTCTCTTGTGCTACATGCAGTATAAAGAATAGAAGTAACTTTTAATTTGACATCAAAAGTATACATTAAAATTTTACATACATTAATAAAGCTGGGCCAATGGTAGGCCAATGTTGCGAAAATATGGACTCTCAACAGTTGATGCAACGACCAGATAGGTCAAGTAAGAGGTGAAGTGATGACGTGGACGCCTTTGCGGGAAAGAAATGGATTCAAGTAGCCGACGCTAGGAAGGAGTGGTTGAAAAGGGGGGAGTTATAAATAATAATCGTAATGTCTTTTCCAGTACCTCTTTCTCACATGAGATCGGCGTAAAGTGGCGGCAATGCCGTCACGTCAAGTGATGGTATTGTTGTCGCGTTTTGTTCGGTTTGTGAGACTTCCCGGTGGCATATTCGACTCATCGATTTAGAACGGTTCGCATTGTTCGTGCTAGGGCCTCAGTTGGCGGTAGAAGCTAGATTATTATTGCAGATAGCGGGCCACGGTTTGCGTCACCTGGCTGCAGCGAAGATATCACAAGATGTACCTTCCATCACAGTCCTTGGACCTAATACCGACTTATTTGCTCACAATTAAGTGTGAGCAGAAGGTGAGATTGCCTGTAATTGCCGTCTTACACGAAAAAAAAACAAGAGATTAATTAATTTAATTCATCTAATTAAAGACTTTATTATATGACCAGATTTGGCCTGATGATACATGATCAGTATAAACGGTCAGAGACACGTTAATTAACAGAAAGTTAGAACATTTTGGAAAATAATATAATAATAATTTATTTGTTTCAAGTAAAGTACACTCATATAATAATTCAATTGACAAAAAAGATTTTTACCATAAGTAATTAAAAGTTAATGTCAAAAAATAAATACAATATGTCAAAGATAATTAGAAATAGAAGTTTTTATGCTACAATGTCAAAAGTAAAAAATTCTCTTGCAAATCTATATCTAGTAGAGGTCAAATATTATATGAACAGACTGGCCCTGATGATAAATGATCGTTATCAACGCCCAGAGACACCTTGTTATACAGAAAGTTAGAAAATTATGGAAAATGCTCTTATAAAAATAAAATCTATATCTACTAGAGGTTGCCGGCTGGTCGAAATTCGCCCACAAAACTTTTTGCGTACAACCACATATATTGTTCTATTCACAGAAAAATAAAATTTGATAATTAATGTAGGTCACGTTTGCGCTTTGACATCATCCAATACGGGTGTGTGTGTGTGTGTGTGTGTGTCTGTGTGTGATCGTTCGCATTGGTGTGCGTGTGGTTTTGTTAATAATTTAATATATTAATATTGCATATTATAAATAAATATTAGCATTCGCACACCTCTGTATGAACTACTATAGTGGCAAATTTCATGCTTCTCCGCCCTCGCAATTTTCGAAAAATGGTACCTAAAGTTTTCGATTCACGTATTAATATATAAAAATACTTCTATACTAATATATAAAGCTGAAAAGTGAGTTTGATTGCTTGAACACGCCAATCTTAAAAAATTCTTTCAGTGTTAGATAGCCCATTTACCGAGGAAGACTATAGGCTATATATCATCACGCTAAAAATTTTCACTTAATTTTACGCGGACAAAGTCGCGGGTCACAACTAGTTTTTGCTTTTGCTATACTTAAATTTTGTATACATATGAAAAACATAGTAGATCTTACTGATAATCAGACGGTTGGTAGCTCATATATAATATGGTCACAAAGGTTTTAATATATTTGATACAATCATATCTGTTGTTGCTAATGTCCAAAAATTTACTTAATTACTACAACAATTAATTAAATAACACTATCAAAACAATACAATATTATGTAACATATTCAAACTCCAGTATTAAGTCATTGGAAATACAACAGTACATTCAACTATACATACTAAGAAGTTTTCCTCCATTTAAGGATAATTTGCCAATATTTTCCGTTATTGTAAACTGTATTGTGGTATCTTCATATTTAGGAGTTATTTCGTGAATATAAATTTGATTATTAAAAAGATTGGCTTAATATTGGTAGTACAGAGTCCTTTTCCTTATGTAGTTACTTATACTTCATCACAAGTTCTTCACTGATTTTCCAAATTTAATAAGTGTGTAATATTCAATTTATTTTTGACAGTCACCCTACATCATGTGCGTCCATGGCAGAGATTATGTCAGTGCTGTTCTTCCACACAATGCGTTACAAGATTTCCGCGCCCCGCGATCCTTCCGCAGACAGATTCATACTTTCAAAGGTATAATGAATTTTCTCTTATTATATATTCCAATACACTTATTTGGGTTTAGCAAGTCATTATGCAACATAAATCCATTTAAAAGTATAAACTCAATAAAATAACTTCAAAAAGTCAGTTACAACCCTATGTTTAAGGTCTATTTTAAAAAAAGTTACTATCCTTAAAGTTACTGGCCATTTTAATGAATACAACATTTAATGATCATGGCACAAAAAAGTTTTTTTTCTTCATAATCTCATAAGGTGGTAATAAAATAAAAATAAAATGGAAAAGTGGGGTATAATGGGTTCTGTACCATGGCATAATACTTTTCCAGTTTATTCTTAAATTTGTCATAATATATCTGTTAGTTAGACAAAGTTATTGTATATTTTTTTTTGTGATGGAACTACAAGTTTACGGTTTTCGGAATTTTTCCTGTACTTGTAATTCAAGATAAAGCAGCTTGCCAAAATTCATGATTCTAGGTCAACAGGAAGTACTCTATAGGTTTTGATTACGTTTTCGAATGTACTAGTATGAGAAATGCGACATAAATGGCTATATATTTTCATTGAGTGTACTAAGGAGGTAGATTTTTTCACAGCTTCAAGGGACCACAAACCACCAGTTACTAACGCCTACCCTCAGCGCTACGACCTCCACTCCCGTTCGCAAATGTTCCTAGATCATGGGAATATTTGCGACTTGAAAAAAGGCTATGCTGCCAACAAATATACAATATGTAGATGCTATTATCAATGTGTGTGAATTATCTCTAACTTCTTGGGTAAAGCCTTACAAATACTGTATCTGGCTGATTTATATAAATAAATAGGTATTAATAAATAATGAACAAGTCAATTTTTTATGGAAAAAAATCACTGCTCGATAAATAAATGAAAAATGACCGTAGTCCGTTTTTCTCGTTATTTACAAGTATAACTATAGTTCAAGACCAAATTTAAGTCCATGAAGTCTCAATCTCGGACAGAAGCTAGTTTGAATATTATAATTTATTAAAGCAATAAAAACTTCAGCCAATAAGAGATAACAGGTCGGTGGTGTCAGACTTATCACGAAAACCAACGTACCCAGGCTTATTCAGATTCATATCACACAAAAGGACGAATACGTTACGGGCTAAAATAACATAACTGACCAAAAAAAATATATAGGTGTAATTTTTTTCTGCAATTTGTTGCTAAATGAATGGTTTAAATAAGGAATCCGCCGAACTCTTAAATAAATTTTACTCTTCTTTTTTGTAACTTCAGAACTTTAGGCTGGCTGAAACGCTTTTGATGATTCTTTTTTATTTGAAATATGGTGCTTCGCGTGTGCTTTGACTTCAATTTGATTTATTTTTGAAAATTTAAAGTCAGGTTTTTTTTTGTTAAGATGTTATAAAAACTATTTTATCCACCTCTGAAATACATAAATCCATCCATACAAATACCCACAGTATACTAAATAAATAGATTTGCATTGATCAAAAGTTTGTAGAAAGGTTTCGATTTTTCTTTCAGCAATAAATAATTCCTAAATGGATAAATATGTTAAAAAGGGGATGAAAATTTTAATATCCTTTTATTTTTAGTTTTAGGTTATTTTTATGTGATGTACATAATATGACATAGCTGACCCGTGCTCTCTCATCTTGTCTTAAACCAAGCTTTGTTCCTACACGCATGGCGGACATCTCTACCTGCTTTACTTACCTGCCCTTGTGAATACCATCACGTTCCTTCTATCTAAATGTACATAATATGCTTGTGTTGAACATTACAACCCTATCTGAACATCTACGGCTACAAATATAAATGTGCGTATGTGATGAAATTCTAGAGTTCATGCATGCTTAAACACGCGGTGATTGCTATGCAAACCTTGTTGGGGATTTTCTTATTGTGTTTTAGATTAAAAGACGAATCTGCTTCGCTTTTTATAAAATTGTTGTCTAAAAACGTTAGGGGAATGCGATTTAGGCTGCGTTAAAACCAAACGTATTTTTAGCCGCCGACTGTGAGTGGGCTATCGCGACATTGCAAACGTGAAATATGCCCTGCATTTATTCTAGACGCAGACCGAAAAATGTAGCAAAAAAAGATATGAGAAGTATACAAGTATTTCGAGGTGGATGTCTTAGACAGACAAATGCATGGCGTAGTGCCGTATTATCCATTCGTTATAAACAAAAGGTTAGAGATGGAAAGCGGATATTTAGGTCAAAGGATAAATGATTAGAAAACCAAACTTATGGTAATTGATCGCGCTTTCAAACTTTCAGATGCTGAGATTAATAATAATGATAGCAGCTGCGTTCCAGAGATCCAACGTTAACCGAATAAGCTTTAACACAAAATCTTGTCTAGTGAGAGCCTTAGTCTTTCCCATCTTTCTCAACGGGACAGAAACGTGGACAGTACACCCTAGGGAGAAATAGAGCATAGATGTAATTGAAATATGGTGTTGGAGGTGCATGCTTAAAATACCATAGACCACCAAACGCATAAATGCATCTCTCAACTCGTCCGTTCACTAGATTGTGTCGTGAACACATTATTTGCAAAGAGGAAGTAAAACCCTAAAAATCTTAGACGTAGTAGTTAACATTGAAGTCAAATAAACCGGAGGTCGTTCACCAACTCTATGGGCCGACCAAGTTAAAGAAGCCACCTTCTCAAAAAGTTTCTACCAGGTTGTGAGGGCAAAAATAGACCCGAACCGATGGCGACAAATTATTCATTACAGGACGCCTATATGCCTAAGATCCTCAGTAATAAGGGACCGATAAGAGAGAAATGAACAAAGTTTGAATATAAATTGATATACACATAAACATAAAACGCTAGGTTTGTAAACAGCCTTAGACTTAAGAAATTGGCTTTCCTTTAGGAAATTGAGTACAGCTCCAATAAAAACTTCAACATATTTTTCGGCTTGATTGCTAAGTACATCTAGAATGACGATTCTCGCAATCTTGGGTTGACAGAAAATTGCCCATTTTCAGAGGCTTCCAATAGTAAATCTTGTCTTCGTGATATTAGTTTTATTTCGTGGATATAATTTATTCCGCAAACTTATTTCAATTTACTTATCTTTGTGTAGCTGCGCAAAGTTTTGTAGTACTTTGTAGTCTTCAAGGACAAACATGTACAAACACTTTGAGCTATGTTTGTCTCCGGTATAAGTATATATATGACATAAAAGTATCATCATGATTGGCTTTAAACATCTGTGTCAGATGATATAAGTAACTTCAAATCCGAGAGCACTTGCGTTCGTGGCTAAACAAACCCACACAGGATTCACAACTGCGTCCACAGCGCTGGCAAGTAAGGACCTCGGAAGAAGAGTTCGATGGCGCAGTCTCTATCCTGTCGGCGCCTCGTCTTTTGGGCTAACTCCATCCAAGCGTTATCGTGACTTTTAAGGCCATCCAATATGATTTTCCTCCTTTTGTGCCTGACTTTTGCAGTTGGAAAAAATTATGTCAAGTGGTACCATATCGTGCTTTACACTATCCTTGAATCTTAACATCGGTCGACCTACAATTTGACTTGATATAATAGTAAATCAGTAGAAAAACGCTATATACTAAATAAGTACGAAAATAACATCTACACAGTCTATTAAGAAAAAGACAAGTGAGGCCTCGGGCGTAATATAATACATCTGAAATCCGAGAAATGAATTTTAAAGTTCAAAAACAATTGCTGGTAAAAATCTATTCGTATTGTAACTATTCAAATATTCATTAAACCAATATTTTGACCCGCGGCAGCGCTGATACGATTTAATATTCAAACTTTTGCCTTCGGGCGTTGTTTCTTTTATTACTAAGCATTACATTATGATAAATTTGAATATCACTAGAGTTTTATTTGTTTAGGTAAGGAATACATATGTTTTATTCATACATATGTACGTAAAACTCGTATAGGACGGGATAAACTGTGTGGACTAGGCTCGTACGTCACCGAGACGCCATGGCGACGCGACGTCGACAGTTACGTAGCCATGGAATCTGCGGTTGCCAAATGAGTAGGCAATAGTAATCATGGCTACGCTTCCAATTTAGCGACGTCGCCAAACTAGATGCGTAGCCATACCGTCGCCGTATAAGTTACCTATCCTAAATTTTAATATGGATTGCTTGGTTACGTAACCGGCGACGTCGCCATGGCGTCTCGGTAAGGTAGAGCTCTTATTACTTTCTTGCATGAAATTAAACTACTTTTTTTTTTAATGTTACAAAGGGGCAGACGAGCAGGCAGCAGGCACCGAAGTGCCTACCGACGCCCATGGACATTTGCACGACCAGAAGGCCAGCAGTGGCTACTCAGGTTATAAACAGAGACGGATGGAAAGAATGTAGAGAGGCATTTGCCTTGCAATGGGACACAATTTAAAAAATAATAATATTATTTACAAGTAATGTAAATCTAATTAACAAATGCTCTCTATAAATAAATATTAATCGTTGTTTGCTAACCTCACTAAAACTCACTGAATCCTTTGGCCCATTTTAAATTCTGTTTGTTTAGTTCCAATCATTGTATTTCATGAAAGGTTTAAAAGAATGTATACAGGACAAATAAGTTCAAAAATTATTTAAGAATACAAAAAATTGGAGATTTAGGCACTATTTTAGAATACTTGAAATAGATAATGTTTGTACTAGACCTTTGGACTGACGTGGCATTCAAATTATTATATAAAACATTCTGCCAGTATCACGCTTTATGGAGAAATTACAAATATAATATTTTTTTTATATTTTACTGCAACATGGCAATCTGTTTAATTGTTTAAGCCATTCAATATACAATTAAATTTTTTTAAAAAGTTTACCAGAAATGTATGTGCCACCTCCAAAACTTATTCGTGGCATACCACCACCTCTACCCCTCCTGGGGTCCTCATCCATATCATTATCGTCGTCTCGACCTGGAGGTCCTTTAGCACGCTCATACCTTAAACAGAAAATAATTAAAGAAGGATTTTTATATACTAAACGTTAAATAGCTAATCTTAATTGTTCTCAATTTAGTTTTATAATGATAATAAAAAATTATGTCATATCTTAATTTTGGATAAAAGAAAACTTTTAGTTTTTGTATTAAAAATTTAGGATTCACATTTTTTTAACAAGCGCAGATGGAAAGTGACTAACAACACCCTTGGACGTCTGCACCAACAAAAGGCTCGCTGATGCATCGCCAGCCTTTAAAGAACAGCTTATGACACTGGGAACTCTCACAAACAGAATGAAACATGACAACAATACCAACACTTGATGTGCCAATCTTATGTGAGAAAGAGATTTAAAAAAATAATTCAAGTAAGATTTCACACCTTATAATCCGTCATATTTTAATTTTTGATAAGTGAAAATAAAATTTTGAATACAAATATAAAAATCTAAAACATTAATAATTGCTCACTTTTCCAAATATGTTCCATACAGTCTTCTCAATAAGGTAGATCCATTGACACAAGGATGTGGCAATCTTAACTGACGTAAAAATGACTCCCAAGTATCATTTTGATTTACCTGCAAATTAAATTTTACATTTATAAAAAGTGTACAAAAAAGGACTATGAAAATTATTTTGTTGAATAAATAAACATGTATACAGGGCAACATCGATTTAAGAAATCGAAGGGGAGCAAGAAAATATTTGTTATATCAAGTAATTCGTTGAACTGAGGTTAATTTTCTCTTATGGACAATTCAAGGGGATTATGAAGAATTTGTTAAATCGAGGAAGTCATTATATTGACGTATGTTGTATTAAGGTTGCACTGTATTTTGTATAAGCATACACAAGCCAAATTAAATTGTTGAACAAAAAACTATTTAGACAATAGATGCAACCAAGTGGTTGTTATTTTGTAAAACACTACAACTTTTACACATTAGAAACATATTTTTTAATAATTATTGCTATATTTTAAATTCTACTACAAATATTTGTAGTAGCATTTCAAAAGTTTTTAACATAAAAATATTAAAAACAAACTTACTTTGCTAAGACCGCCTCTCTGCTGTACTAGTGAATACAACAGATATAAATCTATATCAACACCATTTACCACCGGTATTTTGTAAGGTATGCTAAAAAACAAACGCGTTTATTAACAGGATAGACAATAAGGTGAAAGCAAATATATTTGTAAATTCAATCAAAAAGAATATTAACTTTTTACTATCATTGAACTGCTTCAAATCTTTCAAAAATGTTTCCTTGTCCCGCGTATAGTTTCTCGATTTTGTATTTATTTGAGATTTTGCCATTTTCACACTTTTTATATGGCCTTCAATACATAAATCGTCACGTTTTAAATTATATTTGAGCTTAAACGAGAGCTACTATCAATCTAACTCAAAAATACATTCTAAGTATTTAATATACTGTTATTAATTTCAAAAAAAAATATTACAATTGGAAAAGATGCCGATTAACCAAAAATTTTAGTTATTTGACATTGACAGTTCCAAGCATAAGAAGACGCGTCCAGTATTGCTATGTAACTTTTATAATACTTGTAATATAAACTGAGCACAAAAAAATAAACACGTATTCATATATTTTACAAAACTAACATTAGGGTAACACGATAAAAATGTAAACAAAGTTGAATTGGGGACGTCGCTGCTGTCTATTTTCCACAGGATTGGAAAATCACCGAGAAAATTATTATATGGTAAATTCCATATATAACCCAGGATCACATGTATTTGATTGAACTCGCGTGAAGTCTGGGTGAGCGATTAGTGATTAGTGGGATCATCCTTATGGATATAAAGAATTTAACTTTCGTTAGCCTATCATATCTTAAAGTTTTTGGTGAACAAGCTTTCTTAATAAAACTTCATTATTTTTACGATCCATAAGCTATTATTAATAATATTGTTCAGAAATTTTCTTTTTATATCTATTATATAATAAGAAATACGCACTTAAAAAGACCAACTCTTTATAGCGAGGAGTGTAACAGGGAGAAAACATATCACCCGAGCTTTTCACCTTAGTGCTGGAAAACTTAGTCAAAACACGTGATTGGGATCAAAAGGGAGTGAATATTAATGGTGCCTACATGTCGCATCATCGTTTTGTTGACGACCTAATCCTATTCACTAAGCGAATGCAAGATATCCCAACATTGCTTCAAGACCTATATGACGCCTTTCTAAAGTAGGGACTACCCTAAATGTAAGTTTGAGTCGGTGGAGAGGCTATAGAAGTGATCGATCTTTGCATTTTTCTTGGACACTATCCGTCTTTTGACAGAGACCGTCACATAAAGGAGATCTCACGCTATATGCAACTCGAATGGGCTGCTTATAAAAGTCTGGAACAAGTTCTTAAGACACGAAAGGTGCCGCAATGCCTAAAGACTAAGTTTTTCAACCAATGTGTCTTGACCTTGTGTTGTCTTGATGTGTGAAGACCTTGTTACGAGACTCAAGTACCATCACCAAACACTTGACGAGGTTTGGTGATGGTAGGTGAAGTAGAGGCTAGAGCCTTAACAACATGGGAACTACGGAGGAGCAAACGCCCCAAGGGCAGACCACCAAACATAAGGGTCAATGACATCCGATTCACAGCAAGGACGTGACGGGTGCGATTAGCTCCGAATCGACAACTGTGGCGTAAGGGGAAGGAAACATATATCCAAAAGTAAATCAATATAAATTAAGAATGATGATGATGATGTTTTATACAGGTTGCGCCAACAATTCGTAAGGATTTGAAAAAATCGTATAAAGAAACATTTG